>JAPTMW010000009.1:400840-413967 GCA_029822955.1 Ostorhinchus angustatus
ACTCCAGGTGAAACTACTCTGAGTTGATCAACTCAACTCAAACCCGCTGTTCTGGAACCCAAAACTCTGAGTTTCCTGTCTCCGGGTAGATCAACTCAGAGTTTAAAATTAAACTCAGAGTTTGTTGACCCTGCTTTGTGAAACGGACCCCAGGTCTGGGTCCATTGTTGTCATCACATGACATCCAATTCAGACAAATAATTGGTTGATGTCTTTACTTGTTAAAAAACATGATCTTGCTCCTAACAATAAAACACTTTGCTGTTTTGTTTTTTCAGCAAAATATTTTGGTTGAGTGTGAAAGTACCAACTTGAAAAAAATTTCAAAAATATTATTAATGTGCAAATTAAGTGCAGATAAAAACACCAAGCCAGAGCACAACTGAGACCAGATACACAACAAGGCCTGTGTGGGAAGTTTTCAAAATATTATGGTTATTGATATTTTACAGTGTGATATGACCAAACCAGTTCTTACCATCACACTGAAATAACAGCAGTCATTTAAGGTGATTAAAAACTGAGGGGGTTAAATCTGTGCTTTTTTATTGTTTCCAATTAAAGTAGGACTTGGTAAAATGTTTCACACTCAAAAGAAATGACAGCGATTGTCAACACATAATTGTCTATTGTCAGTGCAGGGTCTTTTTGGTGATATCCTTGTAGTTCTTTGTTCAGAATCAAAACTCAACATGAATTAAACATTAACTGAGACAAAAGAGGGTACATGAAGGTGATTTTATATACTGCTAATTTTCAGCATTGTCACATTGTTGAACTTTCAACTAAAATCAGCTTGAAACTCTGCTGCTGATCATGTCGTACACAGCTCCACACTGACATCTGTTGCAAAGATGACACAAAGTGCAAAGTGTTAGTTGGCTACACACACATTTATTACATGTACAGAGTGTCCACGGGTTCAGCTGAGTTCAGTCAATGTCCTACATGAGCAGGAAGTACAGTGTAAAGACCCATTTAGAAATAGGCCATTACACTGGAACACATGAGGAGAATAACCCACAGGGAATGAAGCCAGTAAATACAGTAGATGAAGAGCAATGTTCATGTGTTCTGTTTCTGCATGAAGATAAGAGATGATTATACAATAGACAAACAGGGTTCATCAATAAAAACAAATCCAACTGACCATTTACCAATGTAGACACATCGCGTTATGCTGGGCTGTGACTAATTCCTGGAGTGTTTCTTTCTGTGGCCTGGTGTCCCTTCTTCCTCACTGGCCTACTTGTGAATGTGACTCTCCCTCCATCATCACCCCTCCCCATCATAGACATCCCTTTTACGTCATCCTGCAGCGAGATCGAAACTTCCCTCATGGATTTTCTTCTTCCATCCAAGCATAATAAATAGCCTATGGGAGTGGATGAATCAGAGCCCCCCACCTCCACAAAACTGTCCTCCCGCTACAGTTCTTCCTCTGTCTGTATAGTTTGTGCAGTAGGATGCTTTCTGATGGGTGTCTCCTCCCTTTGTTTCAGGCTTTTCTTTTTCCACTCATCTTCTCCTCATTCTCCATTGTTCCAACAAGCTTTACTCATGACTTGTCACTCATGAGAAGAAGATACAGCCCATCATTCAGATCAGTCACATTCACTATTTTAACTACCCCCTAGAAGTCACTTTAAACTGGAACTCCCTCCTTTCAATTACAAATTAAGTAAGGTATCGCATATGTTTCATCATGGTTCAGTGTGACTATTTAAGTATTGCACTTCTGCTTCCAATCCCAGAATGACTCCTCCTGACCCATCCTGTTCCTTTGCTCTGTTGCATTTTTGAAGAATCTTTAAAGAATACACGTTTTCCTGACTTCTTACATGTGTTTTTTGGATGCATTTCAAATCATTACTTGCTTATTTGTGTAAGTGATTATTATATTTTGTTAGTATTATTACTGTGGTGACACTAGTATATGTGTAGATATACATGTTTATATTTATGCTCATATTCATGCATGTTATGTTGATTAATAGATGACTGAGTATGTACTGAAGCTGATTTAATTTCTGACTATAGAATATAGGCTTATGGAAAGGGGGTGGGAGTACATACATTTGACTTCTTCCATCTCCTTTTTTTTCTCCATTGCTTTTATTGAAATTTTCATATGACAAGACAGTGCCTTCAACAGACACCAAAAAACAAAACAAAAAAATTATATTATATATATATTACAGCTCTATTAAACAAAATAAGATTATACAAAATGAAGGAGGTTCCAAATATTGCTTAATTTTATGAAATAATAGCTCAAAATTGGTTTTGTACAGATGGTCAACAGATGGAGTGATAAAAAATACCCAAATACACAAACCCGTTGGGGGACCATTTGAAAGGAAAGGGTGGCGACATAATCGGCGTTGTTGACAGAGTACCAAGGGGCATAGCCTCTGATTTGTCTAAATTCACCTTATAGTCAGAAAAACAACTAAGTCTGTCTATCACTTTTGTAAACGCTGGCACTGACGTTTCAGGGTCAGTCAAAAGAATCACAACATCATCTGCATATAAAGTAATCTTGTGACACAACTGCCCAATTTGGAAGCTGTTTTTTGTTGATGTCACCCTTATGGCCTCGGCAAGAGGCTCAGTGGCGAAGGAAAAAAGAAGAAGGGGATAAAGGGCAGCCCTGCATTAGCCCTCTCTGTGTAGTGAAATATTCGGACTGGAATCCATTAGTCAAAACTGCTGTCTCATGGTCCATTCTATATAATTTTGACCCATTCTGTAAAGTTCTCACCCAAACCAAATTTAATTCAATGTGTAAAATAAAAATGCAGTCGAATGCTTTCTCTGCATCAAGAGAAAGCACCAGGCCGCTTAGAGAATTTTGTTTAAAAGCTTGAATAGCATTCAGCAAGCGTCTGACATTAGCTGATGAAATCCTGCCCTTAATAAAAACCTGTCTGATCTTCCTTTATTAAAATTGGTAAAACACTTTCTAAACGAGAGGCTAAGATTTTGGAAAGCAGTTTTCTATCCACATTCAAAAATGCCATGAGCCTGTAAGACACACAAGATTCAGGACATTTTCAGGATAAATAAGTGTTATATTGGGCTCTTTCAGTGTTTGTGGAAATTGCCCAGTTGTAAAGGAATGGTTAAACATATTGAGAAGAGGTTCTACCAGTATAGCTTGAAACTGTTTGTAAAATTCACAACAGAACCCGTCAGGTCCTGGCGACTTTCCATTTTGGAGTGCTTTGATAGCTTTAATCACTTCCATTTTAGTTATTGGACTGTTAAGGACAGCCCTTTGCTCTTCTAACAGGTTTGGTAGATTAAGTTGTGTAAAGAAACTGTGCATGAGTTGCTCTCCCTCTGGAGCTTAGTTGGAAGAATACAGTTACTCATGAAAGTTCTTGAAACAATCATTTATCAATTTATTCTCATATACCTTGTGACCATCTTTGTCAGATACAGCAGCAATAGTTAAGGATTCTGCACGCTTTTTAACATGGTATGCCAGACATTTTCCAGGCTTATCCCCATGTTCATAAAATCTTTGTTTAGTGTATTTAATTTTCTTCTCTGTGTCCCTAGTGAGTAGGCAGTTAAGAGCTGATCTGAGCGTAGTAATTTCTTCCCACAGCAGTGGTGAGGGAGAAGTAATATACGCTTTTTCTTAATCTATTAATTCTAATTCTGAAAATTTTTGTTTCTCCTGTCTTTGGTGCTTTTTTGTTGCAGAATATGAGATAATTAGCCCTCTGGCGTAAGCTTTACAGGTCTCCCATAAGACAGAGGGATCCTTGGCTGATGGAGTACCGATTGACAAAAATGCTTTAAATTCAGTACTAAAATGGGATGTAAATTTCGCATCTTTGAGAATAAATGTGTTAAGTCTCCAGTGACGAGACTGCTGTTGTGGTGATTTAGGAATAATGTCCATAATTACCCTTGCATGCGAAATAATTATACTAGAAATTTCACATGATAAAACTGAGTAGAAATCAAATCAGTCTGTAGTAGAAAAAAATAATCAATTCTAGTTTGACACTTGTGAAGGGCAGAGAAAAATGTATATTGTTTATCTGAGGGGTGAGAGCATCTAAACATCAATCAACCCAAACTCATTCCTTAGAGCATTCAATGCATTAGCATTGACAGGAAGGGTCCATGGTACTGAGCGGAAATCTATCAATAAGTGGATTTAGTATCATTCTATCTCCTTTTTGGTCAAATAATACAAAATACAAAACAAATCAGATGCATGATTACAGTTGTGGAAAAAATTATTAGACCACCCCTTGTTTTCTTCAATTTCTTGTTCATTTTAATACCTGGTACAACTAAAGGTACATTTATTTGGACAAATATAATAACAAAATAGCTCATAAGAGTTTAATTTCAGAGCTGATATCTAACCATTTTCCATGTTTTCTTGATAATAACAAAAATCACCTCAGTACTTACATTAATATCTATGTCATTGTACTGACAAAAACAGTGCTTTTAGTCATTCCGTGTTTTCTTTTCTTTCTTTTTAGTCACATGATACACACAGGCGTTAGGACTTGATTACATAACCATTGTTTTTGATGACTTGTGATGGTCTAATAATTTTTTCCGCAACTGTATGTATGCAAAGTTGCAAGTGTTCATATCATGAATTATATATATTTATATATAAATTTCCCCGTATGTATGAGTGTAGATCTATGTACAGTATGTGGGTGTATATTCTGCTTCCATTCCCATTCACTCTTGTTGACCTTTTCTCTTATCATAGTCATGTTATAAATGCCAAAATTGACTTCCATCTCAAAATATTAACTCAAAATTTATCTGATGGTTTTCGGGTAGATCTGGTGGCTAAAAATATCATGGATGTAAATTACACGTACTCTTGGAACTGTAACAGTTTAGATTATTCGTGGATTTCTTATTTTTACTAGCTAAATTTCCTCTTAAACCATCTGAGTTTTGTTGCGTTTTTTGTTTTTTGTCAATATAATTTGATGGCATTTCAAGGTGAAACTCCACAGCAAAAATGTAAATATGACTGAATCTGAAGCTCAGTCACATTCAGATGAGGCTGATGTTTAACATAATGAAGATCCTTGGCCACCAATTCAATTCAAGGCAAATACAGTGAAGGCCACAGCTTCATGTGTAAGCTTTGTTTGTTCAAAACTGTCACTGGATTCACTCAAGATCAAATGTCCTTTTTCTGCTGTTAATTTTATCGAGTTGAGGAACATAGTTTGAGTTTTCCCTTAGAAGGTTCCGTTTGTTTCATTAGAAATTCATCATTTGTTGTAAAGAGAAAAACATCTGAACCTTTGAAGAAACACAGAAAAGGTAATGTTTGAATAATATACATATTAAACTAAACATTTAATGGTAAACTATATAAGAAACCTTGCACAAAAGTTGACAAGAGACTGGCTGAACTGATGATTCCACTTCTACAGAATCTTTTTACAAGCATCTGGGGCCTCATGTACAAAGGGTGCGTATGCTCAAAAGCGTGGCGTACGCCCTTTTCCACACTCACGCTCAGATGTACAGAGTGAAATGACTGTGGAAACGTGCGGTCCTCCACGCCAACTCCACAGTTGGCGTACGCACGTTTCTAGTGCTTTGGAACCTTTGGCAACACTTAGAGGTGATACTGGGAAACTGTTAACCCCACCCCCCCAGACACGAGACCCATCAATGTCAATCAGCCTGGTACATTGTTGATAAATGTATTTAATGTTAATGTCTGTCAGAACATTTATCAGTGGGTCCAGGCTCATTGATGCAGACTGTCTTTACCATGTCCTCCTGTGACTCGGGTGAGGACACGGCCGTGGACGGGCATCAGCTGTTGATAAACCGAACCGAAGCATCAGCTGACACCGGGAGGGTTCAGTCCCACGGTGTGGGTTCAGTCCCAGGGGACCTTCTAAAACGCTTGATGTCAAAACGTTTTTCACAGTTTCATGCCCGAAAACTGTGATCAGTCATCACCAATCTGATGGTTTTGATTTTTGGAAGTGAAAGACTGATTTCGGACTTTAAGCTACATTAAGTTATTTTACACTCAGGTCCCTCTAGGACTCTTCCTCCACCTGTTTTTCCTCCGCTTTGTCGGTGGACAACAGTCTTCTGCTTCACATTCACCTTTGACGTCATCATCTGATAGTGTAGAGGGGAATCCCAGAGGGAATCCCACCTGCAGGCTGTTTTTATACCAATTTGCATATGTAAATGTAGGCTTGGAGAGGGAGGAATCTGGTACTCCAACAAATGTGATCAATTCCACGCTGATTGGGATGTACAAAGGAAATGTGCTTGGATTCGGGCGTACGCACAGTTTTGTTTATCTGGATTTTTTTGTGCGTACGGACTTTTCCGGATATAAACGTACACCAGGTTTTAGTATGAAATCCACGCAAGTCTTTGTACATGAGGCCCCTGGTCTTTGGATGATCTCAACTGGATTCATTTGAAAGAAAAATCAGTCTGATGCAGGTTTATACCCAACATAAATCAAATATGAACCCCAAAACACAAATCCCCTCAACCGGTAAATGTGGCTGTGTTCTTCACCTTCTCCTGCAGCATGTTCTTCCTCTGTTGTCTCATCTTCTTCACCAGCAGTGGGAGATCTGGGATACTGTTTCCTGCTTCCAGTTCCTGCAGGGCTGCATAGAGCAGACAGAAGGCGCCAGTCCGTCCCACACCCGAACTGCAAAAACAAGCAGGGTGAGGCAATAAAAACTGATGTTCAATCCTGTCATATCATACAATGAAAACAGAAATGCACAAAATTGACCTATATAGGTTAAACTGACCTATAATGAAATATGCCCACAAATAGTGTTTATAGGTGCACTGAATAAATTGTTTAGCTCAGTTGTGGTGATCCAATTCTCATTGACAACCCCCTGTGAGATTACTCACTCATTGAGTTATTCCACCCCTGAGCTGCATTGAGCATTACATTGAGTTGGTCAGTTAGCGTTACCTATATACAGGCACTTGTTACACCCCAACATGTGCACTTTTGTCACAAGTCACAATGCCACAGATGCCAGAAAGTGATGAACCCCTTTGGAATGTTTGAGACATGTTCCAGTTCCAGAAAACATGCACTTGCTCCAAGCTGCGCTGTGGGAGGAATGTTAGTCATGTTTCTGTTGTATGAATATTAAGACAAGACTAAAATAATAATTGTTTGGTTGAAACATTTCCTGATTGATAACACATTATTTGAAACAAAAATTACTTTGTGTGTTTTTGTTTTTTTTTTGTTCATTGTAAATGAGAGATGACATGAAAAAACAATGACATAGAGACACAGTCACCTGCAGTGGACCACAACAGGTGTGTGTAAGGGCCTCTGGTGGAGGTAGTGTCCATGGACCTCCTGGATGAAGTGAAGCAGACTGCTTTTGCTATCAGGTAGACCCCTGAAAACACAGATACACACATTGCAATCGAATGTAACAATAGAAATAATCATAATGACAATAATAATCTGTCCTATTATTAACAGAAGCTGCTTTACACTGGAAATGAAAAGCACGTACAGCTCTGGCCAGGAGGTGAATTGGAGATGGACAATAGTGCGTTTCAGGCTTTGGTCTCGGTACTGCAAACTGATCATGCGCTCCATGTGGGTGGGTGTCGACTTCTGAGTGGTTAGGCTGAGTGTGATTGGTCCCTGAGAGAGCTGCTGGCCACGCTCTGTGGGGAAGTAGCGCAGAACCTTTCCCTGAGAGAGATCCACAAATAAAACGAGAGTGATGAAATGAGGATCACAAGTGACTCAGATACCTGGGGCTGACTCCTGAGCTTCAACACTAATGGCTACAACTTAATTGTTCAAATAGTATCAAGTAGTCAAACATGTCTCATACCAAACTTCAAAACCTAAGAAATAAAGTCAGCATGCAGCATGTTTTTACTAAGATCTGATGATAAAGCTGATTATTTGGCTGCATAGCATAACATTACACAAGCACAAGTAGCAATAATAACCAGACCTTTAAAATGAGCTAAAAATATTAGTACATTTGTCATAGTATCATAGATTTTAAAACTTTAACCATCCGACAGGTGATACAGAGTCCCTCAATTCAGACTGAACTGTTTAAAAAACTCTTTTTACCTCCATCAGACTTTTAATTAATATTCTTGGAGATCTTAAGCACTATGCAATATAGGGACCTGTGTCTTAAGCTGTGAGGTTGTGCAATGATGTCATTTGCATGTTATTGTTATTTATTTATTACCATCTTTGTTTACATTATTCTTATTACACTTGACTTTGATTTTATGATTGACTGATTTTATTATAGCATTTGATTTGATTTGATTTGATTTGATTTGATTATTGCATCTGTTTCTCATTGATTGTTGATTATCAGAGTAGCTATGTGTAACAGAACTGGAGTACAACAAAAGGGGACAATAAAAGTGTATTGCATTGTATTGGAAATGAGCTTCACTGTGGTGTTTTGTGGTGTTATTGCATCTACCATAACATGCAAACCCTGTACTACTGCATACCCATTTTATTTTCAGACATTATTTGCTCAGTGATACACAAACAGCTGCTGGTTTAGACAGACAATGCACATTTACTACTAAACCAATCTAAATACACTTAGCATTTTAGTAACTATTCAATATGATAGTGCAATAAGAGAGTTTGGATTGTGCGTATCAGTGTAAATTCAGTGGGTATTGTTTAGTCATTGTGCACACATGCAGGCACAGTTTTTTATTTTGCATATTTTTTATCAAGGCTCTATGACGTATGGTGAAAAAGTCCTATTGTAGCAATATTGTGATTGCAAGTCTTGCTTCATAATGAAGGAAAATGTATAAATGTGTATTCAAAAACAGAAACGTGAACTAGTGCAAAACTTAAAAAGTTAAGTAAAAATATATGCACTTTGCTTTTGCATTGTTGGATGTACCTAAGCTTCTCTATAAGAAGACTTGGCAGTAAGCTGCTCCCAGTGACACTTAACACCATATCTGAACTTCAAAACTGGCATAAGCTATCATTTGGACTTATGGATGAACTGGTTTGATCTCACCAATTTAATAAACTGATGGCTATTAGACTAACTACTTAATTATTTAAAAAAAAAAAAAAGTCTACCCCTTATTGTCGATTGGTCATAATTGAGAGAAGTGCCTGAAGATATCATGATGCACAGATTGTGGAGCATCTGACTGAACAAGTGATTCTTTTTACTCAATGTCACTGACACCAGACACAGTGGAAGTTTAATCTGGATTCTACAGTTACGTAGTTATAACTGATTAGTGGTGCATGTCGAGTAACTTGTTATAGATTTATGTTATTGTTAGTCTGTGAGTGTTTAAAAATACCACGGAAGTAAAAATAAAGATTAGAACTATTATGTGTGAGGTTTTGTTTTTTTTTTTGGTTGGAACATATTTTATATAACTATCAAGAACCAGTATTGAAGCCAGTGAATCAGTATCAATAACCCGTCCTAGAAATAACACATGCACATAGTGCCTGTCAACAGCAGAACTGAGCTGATGAACATAGTACCTTCTCCACCTCTTGCTCTGACACCAGCATGACAATCAGTGACACCTTCTGTTCATACACCATCAGCCAGAAGTCTGCTGCAGTGCCAGTGAGCGGGGCCTGTGTGGCAATAAGGCGTGGGCAGTATGGAGACAGCTCTTCCACGTAGCTGGCATTGATGTAGTCATCCTTGCCTGACTGCAGCACCACACGGTTAAGGTCATAAGGCATGACCTCCTGGTGTCGGTTCTTCATGGTGTAGCAGCGAGCGATGGCAATGGAAAGCTGCCGGGCATCTTTCTCCTGTTGATCTTGGAGCTCTTTCCAGCGAGCATCCAACACCGACAGGCCCCCCTCGCACTCCGATGGCTGCTCTAAGGACTCTACCTGGGCTCGGTAGTGTTCTAGTTCACCATAGAGACGAGCAACACGTTCAGGGGCTTGGTATGGGTCACCCTGGATCAGAAGAACCCCCTGGGAGCTCTTTTTACGTCTCTCACCATCCTGTGGATCAGCTTTAGTAGGCTGGAGGACATTGGTAGGGGCCTTGGTTCCTCCTGGTTGGCTTTCTGGACTTGAGGAGAGTAGGTCATCTGTGCTCGAGTTCTGACGCTGAAACAGGGCCGTGGAAGGAGAGATCGCCGAAGGAGACCTCAGTGTGGAGTTAGCTGTGACCCCTGAATTGGTAGGAGTGGGTGCTGGTCTCTGTTGGGGATTGACACTCAGAGAAGAGGGTCCTGGAGAGGGGGATGGGGACGGAGAAGGGGAAGATGAGGGAGGCACAGTGTTGGATGGTGGAGGCACTGACGGACCTCCTGGTGAGGGTTGGACCATGTGCTGAGTTGGGGGAACATGTGGGCTGTGAAGACCCAGAGAAGGGGGCTGCTGTGGAGCACTTGAAGGTAAACTGGCTCCTGGGCCTGTGGGGTACATGGTAGGTGGCTGTGGATGAGTCATGCGAAGCGGGGCCTGTTGTTGTTGGGGAGCTGCAGGTTGGGGTGCCAGGGGTTGCTGAGGGATCACTGGAGCGCCTCCGGGGAAGCACACGACCCCTGAGTGTCCAGGCTGAGGGTGGTGTGGTGGCGGCAGAGTACTAGGGGGCATCTGGGGCACGGGGCCTCTTGGAAGGTGAACCTGAGGGCCTGGGACCATATGAGGTTGGGAGGCAGGAGGCAGTTGTGGCCGTATTGTGGGGTGAACACCGGCAGGAGGCAGAAAGTTCTGAGAGACAGGGGGAACTGCTGAACTGGTGGCTGGCACCTGGGCTCTGGGACCACCTGGGATCTGCATCTGGGGATGGGATGCCATCTGCTGGGCATTTGGGGGAACTGCCATTTGTTGCTGTTGGGGCAACATGTGCTGTGGAGGGACTCCAGGTGGCAAGTGCATGTAGGATTGCGATGCAGGTGGTGCTGATTGGGAGGTCGGGGGGATTTGTGGGTGTGCAGTTTGTGAGGTCATCTGGCCATGAGGTGGTCTTGGCATCATCTGAGGGTGCTGCTGGGGTATGTAGCTCTGTGGAGTCTGATAGCCTTGAGGTACCTGGGATTGGGGTGGGTAGCCATTTTGTTGATGAGGCTGCAGCTGCCCAGAGAATGGCTGTTGGTAGTGAGGGGGTGCCCCTGGCTGTGGGGGCATATACCCATGTGGGTACGCCTGAAGAGATGGGTGTGGGCCTGGAATAGTTCCAGGGACTGCTTGGTAGCTCTGAGTCAAGGGCTGGCTTGGACGTTGAGGGTATCGCTGCGGCTGCTTCTGCTGCTGCTGTGGTTGTGATGCTTGACTTTGGATGTGAATGGGAATTCCTGGTTGGGGCAAGTACTGTTGGTAGGCCCCCATCTGTGGAGGTACTGTGTAATTTGGTGAAGCAGCAGGTGGTGCAGGGTGGTGAGGTGTAGGAGCATAGCTGGGGATTGGGGCCTGGATGCTATCCACAGTAGTGGTGGAGGGCCTGACTGGAGCTGGAGCTGGAGCTGGAGCTGGAGCTGGAGCTGCAGTACCAGGTGGTGGGGGGCGAGGAGGTGGAGCCTGATAACCTGGTACAGGTGCCGGTGCAGGCATTTGTGGTGGCATATGTGGAGCCATCTGAGGGAGGGGTCTGTGTGGGAGTGGTCCCTTAATCCCCAGAGCACCAGATGTAGGAAACTGAGCTATCCTTGCCAGGAGTTCTGGAGGAGGCAGGTTGGCAGGAAAGCGAGGAAGATTAGCCGCTGGTGATCCAGGCCAGGGTAGGGAGCTGCTGCCACCAAGGTTAGCACCAGGGGGGAGGAAGGCTTCAGGACCAGGCAGGTGAGGTACAGTGGTGGGAAGGGAAGGGATATCAGGGGGAAGGCTGCAGAGCTCTTCAGGTAAGTCACCACCCAAGGCTAAAATGGCTGCATTAAGCTGAGCCAGCTCGGGATCCTCCAGGCTAGAGCAGGAAGAGTCTGCATCTGTAGCTTTGGGCTGTAGCAAGGGCTTTGCTGCTGTCGGCCGAGCAGGGGCCTTCTTCTGGGTGTCTCTGAAAACACACAAAACAGGACAGGATGCAAAAATAAATATCGATGCCAAAGAACAAAATAAATAGTCTTTATAATAATAGTCTTTTTTATGCATACTTGAAGGGTGTTTTCACACCTAATTTTTCAGTTTGATCCAAAATGAAATGGCCAAGTGTAAAGCGTTACCCAGACTATGGTTGAGATCAAACAGCTGAATCTTTTTCCAAAGAAAAGAGGATCAAACCGAACGATGGTTTGGTTAATTTCCAACACGGAAACCTTTTTTGTATAGTTATGACTTTGGGACCAATTTCAGAAAGTTACAATCGGCAAAAAAATAATCTGAGCACAGCAAGACCCCCTCAGCCTGAAAATCATGCAAAGAGTTGATTTTCATGAATTTTACCTGAATATAAGTTAGGAAATAGGTAAAGAGCACCCAATTCCAAACTTATCTCAGATCTGTATTAGAATCACACGGTTCTGTAACAGAATATTATACAGCCTCCAACCTCCCCTACAGCCATCCATCCCTCCCACTTATATCTATTCCTGTCCAGTATCAGGGTTTTTTTCTGAACGGGGTAATAAGGGTGCCACGCCCTCATGCAATCGGCGAGCGCCCTCTTGCCAATTTGCAGATCAAACCTTAAGACATATCATCAAAAATGTCATTATTACTCCAAAAACATTCTAATCATATGACACGTTTCCACTGATACCGGCTCGGCCTTTTTACGTTTCCATTATGAAAAAGGAGCGAGCGAGTTTATCAACAATTCCCTGAGCAGACGACACGGAAGTAACCCGTCACACTGCTATGACGTTCAGGCCACCCTTTGGCGTGGGAAGCTTTGACAGGAAGTTCATGAGTTTGGAGTTATTTGATACTTGGGCATTTAAATATGTCATCCAGTGCCACAAAGTGGAAAAAAGCTACCCCCCCCCCACTCAGTGGCTTTGCTCCCTCACCATGTGGTGATCCCTCATACTAAATTTTTCTAGAAAAACCCCTGCAGTATGTTCTATTTTGCAAACTAAAATGAAGCATAAAGTTCAGTCCCAGATTTATTACATGTGAACAGTTTCAATGGTATTTGACAATTCTATAATAT
>JAPTMW010000009.1:428152-439581 GCA_029822955.1 Ostorhinchus angustatus
TTCAGGTCTGCAGACTGGACTGACCATGACAGGGTCTTCATCTGGTGGTCCATCATCCACACCTTTATTGATCTAGCTGAACCAAGGAGCATTGTCCTGATAGTCCTCAGAGTTTGGAAACATTCTCAGAGCAGATGTCCAGTAGTTTTTGTTTTAGTTTTTGCCACTCAGCTAGTCCTATTGCAAGAAGATAGTGATGGCCATAGTAGTGGTCTTTATACTTCTTCTTAAATGAGACATGGATCAGGTGTTTAGTAGAATAAAGTGTGCTTGTGTTGGAATTCAACAGACACACAAATGAAATGGCTGTCATACATGCTGATTTCAGAGGAAATTACATAGGTCTCTTAATTTTTTCCAGAGCTGTATAATTAAAATAAGCTAACCTGTGCACTGATGCGAGCAACTAGGAAACTCTTCCTGTTGTCCAACATGGACTTCTCCAGCAGACACTCCTGAGCCTGGCCCTGAGACAAACACAAACTGATCAGCTTTTCTTCATGTCTTTGAGTTTTGTATTTCCTTTTCCTATAATTCAAATTTTTTAACCAGCATCAGATTGATGTTGAGGTTAAGGATCTGGTGACTCATGTCCATGCTGAAGTTGTGGCTGAAGTGGTCTCTCAGGTAACAGAAGGCCCCTGCTGAGCACTGGAAGTGGGTACACGACACCTTCATGCCCTGTGAGAAAGGCAGTCAGTGTCAGTGGGACTGTGTTTACATGTCAATCATACGTGTTTATTTGTAGGATTGTTGTTGTGTTACCTCCTCAGACACCCTGTTATCCATGGCTCCCAGCATGGAGTGCAGGGCCCCTACAGAACATCCACAAAGAGATTCAGTACAGGTTGCCTACAGACCAGTTCTTTTAAGCAAAGTCAAAAGTTCTACATTCCGCAACACACTATTGTACTCAGACTACGTCTTCAGCTTCATTAGAACATTATCTCACCCAAATTGTACAGGATACAGGCTTGTTCATAGCTGATATCATCGTGGGTGACTGTTTTTCCAGAGAAAATCTCAGTCCTGTGCAAAATCAAATCAAAATGCATTACAAGTTAGGTATATTAATTTACATTTTATATATAAAATCATTTTATATGTTGACGGGTACGTGTCCTGCGTCCCTGACGCATTAAAATCTGAAAGGATGCAGTAAGCTCACTATCAATGCATCCTGGGGAAGCACCAAATTTTTCTCCCGAAAAATAATACATGAATACTTGAACAACTCATGTTTGAAATCACAGTAACTAGCAAAAGAAACTTTGTTTTCAGCAGACCAGACAAGCACTACATCAGCGCATCTAAAGACGCGCAGACAAGATCCCTGTACACACATGATCGCAATATGCTAGTTTAGCCGCTACCAAAACAACTAGCCAGGCACTGCAGATTTCATTTCAACAATTAAAAATATGAAATTCATCATAACTCACAATTCTACTCAGGGATTGTGTGCTCATTCGTGTCGATGCTTTAATGTTTAGGGGATGTGCTATAATGAAATAAATTAAGCATACTCCAGGGGGCGGCAATGAAAAATATACTTTGAATGGTGGTCGCCATTTTGTTATGCTCAGACAGCATCTGTATGGAGAGAATTTAGTTTCTTTATCCGTCAATCAAAAAGAATGGATTTGCAATTAAAAAGAATTGATTTGCAACCAAAAAAGAGATTTGAGAGCAAAAGACAGTAAGTCGCAATGAAAAAACCCTCATTTTGCTTATAAATCAGCTCTCTTTGTTTGTGAGTTAAAACCTTTTGCTTGCAACTTCAAAACTTTTGCTTGTGAATCTAACTGCACTTAATGGGCGGGGCCTACGCTGATGGATGAGAGAAGAGTTTCTATTGGTGGGTTTGTCCAGTCTCCAGCTTCCGTGTTAAACCACTTCTTCGTTGTGCTATGTTTCTGGGAGGGAAGTTGATAATTTAGTGCTCTTTGACATTGAAATGCATCTCATAAGTAATGGATTACACTAAATAGTGTCATTTACAGCTTGTACATTCACAGCTTGAGCAGAGGACGGAATGAGTGAGTGAGTGACAGGAGGAGTTTACAGCAGAGGGCTGGGGTTTAAACAGTAGTGATGCTTATGGAACCAGGACCTCGAAACCAGTTCCGTTTAAGGATCATGGAACTAGTTTCGTTCACAGAACTCAAAACCAAGCCGTGCTCCGACCTCCACGCCCTGCTTCGTGCACACATCTCTAAGCATGGCTCCTGCGGGGCTTGTGGTGCTGTAACCTGCGGTGAACCATAGAGACCAAGCCGCACCTCCACAGATCTGGATCTAGTATTGAATAATGCTCTCATCAGGTCAGAGCTATAAATTAATACACATTCGCACTCTTCTACTGTCTATATTTTCTTTAATGCCGGCGGATGTCATTTGTTTGACTTCATTAATGCCAACGCCAACTGGTTCACCACAGGTTACAGCACCACAAGCCCAGCAGGAGCCTGGCTTGGAGATGTGTGCACAAAGTAGGGCTTGGAGGTCGGAGCACGGCTTGGTTTTGAGTTCTGTAAACAAAACTAGTTCCATGATCCTTAAACAGAACTGGTTCCATAAGCATCACTACTGTTTAAACCCCAGCCCTCTGCTGTAAACTCCTCCTGTCACTCACTCACTCATTCCGTCCTCTGCTCAGGCTGTGAATGTACAGGCTGTAACTGACACCATGTCAATCTCCCGTTCCATCCTTCCCCCACTCATGAACAAGACCCGGAGATACTTAAACTCCTCCACTTGGGGCAAGGACTCCCCACCATCCCGGAGAGGGCAGGCCACCTTTTTCTGGTCGAGAACCATGGCCTCAGACTTGGTCCATGTCACCATTTCCGGCTGGGCCCGGCTGGGCTCCATGGGCAAAGGCTCGGCCACCAGGCACTCGCATGCGAGCCCCAACCCCGGGCCTGGCTCCAGGGTGGGGCCCCGGCTGCGCCATACCGGACGACGTTACGGTCCTCGGTATTTTTTCTTCATAGAGGCTTCTGAACTGCTCTTAGTCTGGCCCATCGCCTAGGACCTGTTTGCCATGGGAAACCCTACCAGGGGCGTGAGGCCCCAGACAACATAGCTCCTGGGGTCATTCGGGCACTCAAACTCCCCCACCACGATAAGGTGGCAGTACAAGGTGGATGAGGATGTTTTATGTTTTAAAATCAGCACTTTCATTGATAATTTATTTTTGAGACTACAGACACCATTTTGTTTTCATTTGAATTTTAGTAATGTTTTGTGCTATTTATGTTTGTACAAAAATGCTATTTTATTTGAATTTTGTATGTCATGCCACTTTGCAGTTTTATAATAAACATTTCAGATTTGAAATTTTGTTTAATTTCATAAATATTAATGTCTTAATTATAACCATGTCATACCATACCACCATCAAAGGAGTTTAACGCTACAATTTAGGAAATAGAAGAATATAAGAAATGGAAAGAAATACATTTTTTTAAATTGGGGACCCATTGAATTTCCCAGTGACCCACTCAAATTACCACCTATGGGTCCCCGGGACTCACTACATTGAAAACCTATCAACATCACTGAAAATGGACAAGGCAATAAAATAACACCATCATGATAAAAATTTATGTTGGTGACGTTGAAAAACGGAGGACAATGTAATAAGTCAGTCATAGTGTTATGTCTGCCGGCAGTAAAGGCACTGCTTCTGTGTCGGAGGCTGACATACAGGGACAGAGATGCATTCACCAAGTAACCTCTGAAATCTCCATTGTTTTGAACAAATGAAATGTAGTACACCTCCATAATTTATTGATCTTTCCTCAAATAACCACTAACATTGCTAAAAAAACAAAGTTAAGCTTTTTCTGATTTTTCTGTGTTTAAATACATACTACTCTATCTGTTACTACACTGAGAGGATAAAATATTAGCAATGAACACCCTCTTTTAATCAGCTGTAATCAGGAAAGACTGGCGATCATTGCCTAATGACATATCATGTTAAGTGTCAATGCTGTTCAATATGGACAAAATAATGTGATCAAGATTTTTCACATGGCCTAGCTCTACTTTAAATTATCATTATTATAAATATGTGGAAACACTAAAGCAATGTCATGTTTTGTCTGCAAAAGGAATGAAGACATAATTTACATTTAGTGTCAAAATTGTTGCTTTTGTATAAATCTGCCAGTAGAAAAGTCAGCTTGTGTACAGCTATTTTTATGTCCACCTCATCATGGAAATGTCACCATACAGCCCTTGAATTTACTTTAAGCATAAATAATTAAGTATGGTATGTTCCAGTGCCGAGTACTGCATGTATTTAGTTTTTGTGTGTGGGTGAGTACCATGAGATGGGCACAGCGGCTTCTTGTCCAGCTCCCATGGGTACACGACTCTGAAGGTAATGCAGCTGACCAAAGTACTTCCTCAGAGTGCTGCATCCCTCAAAATCCCTCGTCACATTCACTGCGCTCTGTGAGTCACATAGGAACAGTGTGTTTTTGTTGGCTTTAATCAGCGACTATTTTCCACTGCAGCCACATAATCACCACCTCTGCACACAAACATTCATTAACACAAAAGGCCTTAATGCCTATGTGTGAACATGATGGTTTTCAAGGCTATGCTCCCATAGAAAACTTGGGGTTTTTCTGTTGTTGTTGTTTTAATGCCTCTAGGACCAGACGAAGGATGAGCCACTGACATTTGAACTTCACACTACAGCCTCAGTTCAGTACAAAGTCTATTAAGTGAATTTACATGTAGCCTAATGCTGCCATCATGTGCTATCGGGAAGATGATCCTTTCCACTACTGAATTCAAAATTACGGGTGCATTGTATTCAAGTGTTTTGTTTTGGGGTTTTTTTAATAATTAGTGATACAGTTAACGAGACATAGTGGAAAGAAAAAAACCTGAAAAAACCCAACACCAAATAAACAAAAGACAAATCAAGCAAATAACAAATAATAATAATGACAAATAATGACAACCACAATGACAACATCATATTACACTGAAAATGATAATAAATGTAAAGAACAACTAAACAATATAGACTGACTAAGGGTGATAGGGAAAAGGGAAAGGGGGGAGTGAATGAGAGTAAGAGAGCAAATAATTATTATAATAATGATAATGATAATAACAACAACAACAATATGTAGTAATAATACTAATAGTCTAATTTCTTAGTATTACTGTGGCAGCAGCAACGGTGAGGGCAGCCACAGTAACAGTAAAACTGGGTTGAATAATTAAATATTTATAATAAGTTATATCAGTTCATATCAGTTTGAGTTTATATTAATACATTTAAATTAATATGGCTATTCATATTAATTTAAATGTATTAATATATTCAAGTGCTTTTGTTGTCGAAGAAAATTTTAAATGTCTGACAATTTATCATGACCTGCTACTTGGATAAAAGAATTTTGGACGTCTTAAGTCATCTGTTACAGCATTTTTTTTTTAATTATCGTGCATTCTATAAATATATAAAATCATCAGATAACAGCAGCAGAAATTAATTAATAAAAGCATTGTTTACCATTCACCATGAATATCTTCTTACACTCCACCATGTTGAAAAATTCAAAGGGTATTGGGAAACCCTGTTCCATAATCTTCTGACATTTTAAAGACTTAGAATTTTTAAGATTATTAAGATTTTAAATGAATCAATTAGCCTACTCATGAACCCAGTTGGTTGTAGCACAAGATAGAAGGAATATGCATCCAAGAGTATAACTGCTATTTCTACAATTAATTTTTGAAAGTGGGGTCTCCGAAGAAAAGACCTTGTGAACCACTGATTTATAGAGAACTAATCCACACAGATTTGGCAACAGACGAAGTCTTGAGCAGTGTGACACAGTGCCTACCTGGCGCAGTGTCTCCAGTTTCTTCAGTTGTTCATTGTAGTTATCTGGATTCTCTCCATAGTTCTTCAAGATAAACTTGGGGAGAAAAAAATAAAACACTCTCATAAGATGAACAGTTATAACAGATAGTCTCACATATCTTCACATCCAGAATCTAATATGTGTGATCATGTTTGGACACATTCCGCTAGTCATTATTTGTTAAGTTTTCATCACATAAAAAAATGTTTTAACCTTTACAGGCAAGGATTAACAACTCTGCTGCAGGCTCTACCACTGTCCCATCATGGTTTGCCCAGGCTGGCTCTATGGGCCACTATAATGAGCAGCCATCTACTTAAAGTCAGGTCAAAAGTTAAACAAGGCAGCAAACCCTGAGGTATAATGATTTGTTTACTTCCGTTTCCCCTGGAATTAAATTATGCCATAAGGACACATGTACATTGACACAGTAACAATAAGTAATTGTCCTGGTGGCATTTCACCATCTCAAACTATCCTTGTGAGTCTACTTCATATCTGTGGATGCTAAAGTTAAACAGTTAACTGAGAGTCAATCAAATATATTTGGCAAATAAAGCTAATAAAAAACCCAATAATTTCTCATTCTTCTAATTGTCTTTGTAAAAAACACCTGAGAACAGTAATCTCAACAGCAATTACAAAAAAGCTTTTCCCTTTAAAGAGGGATTTACTGATCTGATCATAATATCAGATATTGGTAGGATACTGACCTAAGCGGCTAGATGGGGTGTCAGTGACAATGGCTCTGATCTATTGATGGTTTTATAAATCAGAGCCATTGATCTCATTTATCAAATCATTTCACATTTTATTTACATAGTGCCAAATCATAACAAAATTAACGCATGATACTTTACATTTAGAGCTGGTCTACACCAGACTCTTAAGCCAATTCACAGACACCAAAAGAATCCTCCAGGAGCAAGTACTTGGAAACAATGGCAAAGAAAAATTTCCTTTTGACAGGCAGAAATCTTGAGCAGACACCAGCTCTTGGAGGATGGTCACATGCCTTGACCAGTTGGTTTTTTTGTGGACAGACTATGAAGTCTTCAAGTTCCGCACCATAGATCAGGACTAGGTCAAGGGTGTGATTAAATCTGTGAGGGGGTTTATGTACACATTGACTGAAGCTGACCGATTCTAATAATGACATAAATGGATTACTGGCTCAATCATTTTTGAGGTCTACACAGATATTAAAGTTACGTACAATAATTGATTTGTCTGTTTTAAGGACTAGACTGACTAAGAATTCAGTGAATACAGATACGAATTCAGTAAATGGACCAGGAGCCTGGTACACTGTGACAAATAAATCCACAGCAACCATAACAGCATTTAAAGGGTGCCAGTGTTGTTTAAAAAAATACTAAAATCATATTAATAAAATAACACTACACTGGTATTCTTAAGTAAACAAAGAAAGAAACACATGGTACAACACATTTACAGTGAATACATTACAACAAATAAAGTACATTTTCAATTGTTGTTTCACTTAAAAGGCAGCCAGAGCCTCAATTTAGATTTATGTTTGTCAGCAGGAGGATTATAGCAAAACTACTGCACTGATGTTTGTGACAATGAAAGGACAGGACATGGCCATAGGGCAAAGCCATTAAATTTTGGGGGCAAATCTGGAATCTAGAATTTTACAATAAGGCATTTGACTGAATTACATGAAAATGGCCTTGGCAGAAGTACTCTCCTCTAAGGCTTAGTGTTATCTGCTTCAGGAGAGAGCTGAAATATGGGACACAACACGGGGCAGTAGTCATAAACATATGGACTTGTGTGTAGGTTAGAGGTGCAAAGTAACCATCAGTATTGTTGCGACTTTCCAATCCTTTTAAAGTCGCTGGAGAGGTAGAGGTTAGGTCCTGTATGTTTGCGACGCACTGCAGGTCTTTCTAGGAAGCACGCTGAGTCCAGGTAAGTTTCATATCGTTTAATGTAAACATGCAGCTACTACAACGGCCTCTGGTTACACACACACATATGATGGTATAAGTGCACTATTTGTGAATGTGTAAAAGAAAATAAACTGAATAGAAGGCGGTCAACAAAAATTACAGCTACCTAGACTCGCCTCTCTCCCCCGTGCAGGTGATTCACCTACCTATATAACCTGTGGGTGTCATTCCAGTGCCCATGTGACCCAAACCCTGCTCATCACCATGGCAACCAGACCAAACAAATCAAAAGAGGAACAATTCACCAGTGACAGTATAGGCTCCTACAAGTATGACAGCAATGAAGATTGATTTGCAAACAATGAAAGGTGTCACAAGTTTGCACTATAACATCTGCGCTATATAATAATACTATACTATTCTAATGCTTACTAATAAGTTCCAATATTTTAGTGGCACAGAGCAAAAGACTATGATTATGTTTTGTATAAAATATAATAATAAAATAAAATAAAACTTTGTTATATAACAAAGTTTTAATGTTTGATATGTTTTGTCTCCTATTAGTTGCATAATGTGATTATGTTTTTGCCCAAAAGGAAAATTGGTATGACCTGGTATCAAGGTCAGAATGTGGTGCTGGTATACGTGTTTTTTAACAAAACACTAAACAAAATCCAAATACTGTGTCTCCTCCAATTTTTGTGACCTTTTAGGTATGAGTGTACTCTTGTAGTTGTAGCCTGTATTGGATCATACAATATAATCGATAGAGATTCATATTTTAAGCTATTCGCGGTAATAAAGTCTCAATCTAACATTCTTATTTTGATTTTCATGTGGAGTTACATAAGTCCACATTGCTGTAGTATCTAATGACTGTTCAAGCACTTAGTATAAGTTATTTCTTCCACTTTGGAGCCTACAGTTGTAAAGAACCTGCTGCGTTTAGGTGCACATGACTATGAGATCATAGTTGAATGTTTTCCTGTCGTCACCCTGGCTGGGCCGACAGACACCGAGCTACGTTATTTTAGCTACGTGTAGCTCTGAACTGTCGTCAACTGCGCGGCTTATTTTCCACGTAGTTAGCCACCATGCTGACAGCTAAGAACTTAAAAATGAAGAACTAGCTGATTATTAGCTAGCAAGCTAATGTTAGCAAACAAAGGCGGTGGTCAAGAAAACTGGCACAATCACTTTTAGTTAGCTCGCCAGCTAGCTGTTATTCTCCTTTTCTTAACAATCGACGACAGCTAAACTGACGGCTAGTAACCTTGGTGTCTTAATTACACCTATGAGCCGATCTCTTATAATCCTTGGTTGCTTGACTTTGGACCTTAGCCCTGTTGCTCCATTCCCCACCCAGCTCACCTGCCTGACGGACGGACTGAGCTGAAACTCCCCTGCCTCCTTCAGATCCAGCCAGATCATCGGCATCCGCGGGACCGCCTCCATCGCGGGCGATGGGGTCTCTAAAAGGAGCGGTCAGCCGTTAAGATACCTATAGCACGTCGGTAGTTTTATGGACGTTATCGCTTTTCCACTGTAACGCTTTTCCCTAAACAACTGTGTCATGTATCCATTTACACTTCAACCGGAAGTTGAGAGCGTACATTACGCGTTCAATCTGAAACGTGCCGCATTGGTTTGTGGGAGAAGTAGTCATTAAGCATAAAACGGTGTTCTGTAGGCTGTTTCAGTCAGGGGCGTAAGAAGGAACATATATCATGGCTGTTGCCATGTTATTTATATGAGATGGAAATAACATGGTAACAGTATAAGCACTTGAGATAACAACAATTCTAAACCATTTACATAAACAGTTCAACGCTTTATGGTTATAGGCTTTTGAGTGAAGTGAATTGTACTGGAGTTGAATAAAGGCTCATAAAAAAGGTGATTTTGACAGACAGGTGCGCGATTTCACCTTATACTATGGAAATAGACTATTTTGCAAGTATAAACGTAACATCACAAAGCAATAATTAGGCTTCTGCGTTCCTCAGCAATCTTTATTTAATGATAATGCAAACTAATGCAAAACATAAACAAACATACAAATAGTTATAAAAATATAACAACACATTTTCAAAATACATGGGTGCATACATATTTAAATTATAAAGATGTTTAGGTTACTATAGGTAGCAGCTTTCTTCTATCTTGCAAGATTTGAAAAATGTGCATCCAAAACTAAATGCTTCTGCAGCAAACCGCACCCCAAAATTTTTAATATGATGTACGTGCAGTAGAAACTTGTTACTCTGGCTGATACAATAATCTAAAGTGAACATACAACATATATGATTTTTGTTTTGTTATTTGCTAAAATATTTTATTAAACCTTGTAATATTTTGGAGCTGGCACCAGAATTTCAATTTATTGTTAATGTTTCTGCTATTTTGACTACTATGTACATAATAGAATATTAACCAGTGATGGCTTGTCAATAGTGGGTGCTAAGGTGCCGCCCCACCTGTCTGACATGAAGAAGACGATAGGAATGCCTAAAATAATTTTACAAAAACATGGATATTTAAATATCAATCATTTATTAAATAAACAAGCTATACATGATACACCCCATGAGTACCTTATAAGCTGTATTGTTATCACAATTGTAGTTTAAGAATGTGTTTGGTCATTTAGTGAGCAGCCAAGTGGCGTGTTTCCTGTTTGGGGCGTAAAAATCTGCGCCCGAGGCTCTCCGTTTGCCATAGTAGACCCTCGTTCTAAATGGCATGTGCGTAGTAGAAAATGAAGCTGAAACAAAACAACAAATTTTACAGGATTTTTAAAATGTCAGTTGCAATGGATGCCACAGCCAAATGTATGTGAAACATTATGGATAGATGGTAGAATTCGAGGGTGTGGGGGATGGCAGGAAATATTGGTTGTATCAACTTGCTGAGATATTTAATGTGGAAATGGGTCTATTCCTCAACTGTAGTGACCAATTGGCCAGGTAAAAACATTTCAATTTGTCAGAATCGTGCCAATGCAGTGTTCCTGTTTTTAATTTCATTTCCTATCACGCATCGTGGTGCTGCGCTTGTGTGATTATAAGGCAATTGTATCCCAAAATGATTAATATCTCTGAAAATACTGGTCCTATCAACTTGCCGAGATATTTAATGTGGAGATGGGACTATTCTTCAACTGTAGGTACGAAATTCGGCAGAATTGTGCTGACACACACACAGACTCTGAGACCTTCCAGTATGATGATTATGATGATGATTGATATTATTGTTTTTATTGTTATTTTCTTGTAGAAATGTTCTCATTTACATAAAGAAATCACAAACTTCCAGCAGTTAGTTGTAACTGAAAAAATACTGGAATGGAATGTGGTTTTCAGACATTCTCTGTCACTTTGTGTTTCACACTCTTATGGTACTTCTGTCTCGTAAGACCCTAACCAAGGAAGACATAGTTCAATGTTTGATTCAGCCACTTCCATATTTATCATTAATGAGCAGTGCTTGGAATGGCCTTATAGTTGTAGAATGTAGCCTTGCACAACAGTAATTCTGAGTGTTTTATAATGACTAGGAGCTCATATGCTACCAATATGAATGCTAGTAAGTCATGAGTTAAGGGCTA
>JAPTMW010000009.1:455981-466319 GCA_029822955.1 Ostorhinchus angustatus
GGCGGAAGGATCGCGTCTCTGCTTTTTGTGGATGATGTGGTCCCCTTAGCTTTATCAAGCAGTGACCTCCAGTTCTCAATGGGGCAGTTCGCAGCCTGAGCAGCTGTAATGAGGATCAGCACCTCCAAGCCTGAGGCTATTGTCCTCAGCTGGAAATGGGTGGAATGCCCACTCCAGGGTGGCGGTGGTGGGTGGGGGGCTACCTCAGGTGGAAGAGTTTAAGTATCTTGGTATCTTGTTCATGAGTGAGGATAGGATGGAGCAGAAGCTTGACAGGCTGATCAGCGCGGTGTCTACAGTGATGCGGATGCTAAACTGGTCTGTTGTGGTGAAGGAGGAGCTAAGCCGAAAGGCGAAGCTCTCGATTTACCGGTCGATGTTTGTTTCGACCCTCACCTATGGTTATGACCTCTGGGTAGTGACCAAAAGAACAAGGTTGCGAGTACAAGTGGCCAAAATCAGTTTCCTCTGCAGAGTGGCTGGGCTCAGCCTTAAAGATAGGGTAAGGAGCTCAGACATCTGGGAGGAACTGGGAGTATAGCTGCTGCTCCTTCACTTCGAGAGGAGCCAGTTGAGGTCGTTTGGGTATCTAATGAGGATTCCTCCCTGGGGAGGTGTTTTGGGCATGTCCAACTAGGAGAAGACCTTGGGGCGGACCTAAGACATGCTGGAGGGATTATATCTCTCGGCTGGCCAGGGCAAGCATTGAGATATCCCTGGAAGAGCTGGTGGAAGTGGCTGAGGAGAGGGCTGTCTGGGCTTCTCTGCTGAGGCTGCTGCCCCCACGACCCAGACCTGGATAAGTGGAAGATAATGAAGTTTAAATAATTCAGTTTCAAAAGTATGAATTTATCCTGAGAAAGATTCAGTTGTTACATCTGACACATAACATGAGAAGATACTGGGAATCAACTGTGTAAAGTGTGAGAGAGATGGTTTTGCAAATGCGCTCTGTAGTATAAATGCAATTTAAAAGGCCACGTTACTAAAAAGAAAACTTGAAATCATGAATACATTTGAATTGATTCACAGCTGGTACAAATATGTAAAGTATAATAAAGCACTTTATATATGTGTACATAAATTCAAATGATCAGTCAAACAGTCAATATCAGTTTCTATTTTTCAAAACAGCCTGTCTCTGTTTCCTGTAGGTAATTATTGATGACTATTTGCCAGTGGATCGCAATGGAGAGCTACTGTGTTCCTACTCCAGCAACAGGAATGAGCTCTGGGTCTCACTTATCGAAAAGGCCTACATGAAAGTGATGGGGGGATACGACTTCCCCGGCTCCAACTCGGTGGGTGAAGGCAGAATAAATAGTCTGACAGTTCCATGATAAATATGACTTAAGGAGAAGATAGTAAAAATGAGTAAAATACCTTTCATGATACACATAAAATCATAAATCTCTACATGTTGTGCATTTATTTCTGTTGGTGCTCAATGTATGATATGAATATAATGCAAATATTATGTTATTATTAAGCCTATCAATAAGTCTTGTGGACTCAGTCAGTTTAGCTCACATTACCTTGGTCAATGTTTGATAATACTCAGTGCAGCTGGCTGCTCCAGAATCATGTCCTCCCACCAGGGTGATGGTGGAAATTTGCGGGTGGTGAAGTGAATGTGGCAACCGGAAAGAGGTTTTTTTTTTTTTTTTTTTTTTTATGAAATAGGCTGCGCTTTTGTGAAATTTTATAGGATATATGCGAAACGCAAAAAGGAACGTTATTAACCAGTTTTGGGAATTTCAAAATAATGCTTCTGTTCCGTAACGGACCATTTAATTTTTGTTTCCGTTCCCATTCCTCATGAAATTTAGTTCTTTTCCGGTTTTCATTTTCGTTCCTTGAACCGGTTGGGAGTCCTGCCAATTGCCCTTAACGCGATAACTTGAAAAATATTGGGTTTAGAAATTCCCAATTTTCCACATCAATCAATATAATGGAGAGGAAGAACTGACTGGATTTTGGATTATTTACCAATTCTAGATTGGCCACAAGGTACTGCTCAAAATTTTAAAATCACTAAACACTCTTTTGTTCATATCTCTGGAACTATTTGTCTGATTGACTTCAAATCAAGTGCAAATCAAAGGTCATGACCTGGGGATGCATCACATCATGACATATAGTTGTCTGGTTAAGGACTGGGCTTGTTCAGGGATATACCCCTAGCCATCGCTTCCGACGGCTAGTTTTGTCTAGTTAGAAATTGGATATTGTATTGTATTTCTGTAATTAGATCTTCCTACATCCTCCTAAATCACACACACACACACACACACACACACACACACACACAACTGTTTTTAATTAATGTAAATTATTGTAGTTGTTGTGTGTTGGTCTCCAACTCTGGTTGTAGCAGCTATAAACAAGGTTGCACACATTCAATTGTAGCCCCCTTAAAATACACGGCACAGTGGACTTGAATGCGGAGTAGTGGAAGCAAACGTATAATTTTTTGACCGTTAGTTCATGTTGTATCTATGTCACAGTTAAAGTGACACATAAGATGATGACACATAAATTCATACTTTTTGACAAACTGCAACTAGTTTACTGGTTCATCCAATATATTACTCCGCACAATGTCTATCAAGGCTTTGGTTTTGAAGCCACATTTAATCATTTACATTTCTTTTAAGACTATTTTTATATCTGTGAAGTAAAATTTTTGGTGAAATTTTACTCAATTCTAGCAAGCAGCAACTATTAGCAGACATATGAAACAGACCACTTCTGAACTTACATTTTTGAATGTGGAGAGTTTGAATTTGTGTTGACTTTATTTGAGGTAGTTTAATGCTTCCTTTTGTGTTCCAGAACATTGATCTACATGCGCTCACAGGCTGGATCCCTGAGCGCATTGCTATGCATTCTGACAATCAGTCATTCAGCAAGGATGACACCTTCCGCATGCTGTTCCAGAGGTGCACAGTGCACACGCACAAACATATTTTTTCAAAATTAAAGAATCTATCTTGCTCTGCTACTCTTCTCACTTCTCACAGCACCCACAGTAAATGCTGCAGAATGTGTCCTTTTTGCTCTTCCAGATTTCACAGAGGTGACGTCCTCATTACCACAGCAACAGGTGTGATGACAGAGGAGGAAGGGGAGAGATGGGGATTGGTGCCAACCCATGCCTACGCTGTTCTTGATATCAGGGAATACAAGGTACGTATGTTGTGCAAGTGGAATACATACATCCTTCAAAATGTCTTGTTATTGAGGCCAATGGTGTGCTGGTTTACTGCTTGTGTAGGGAATGCGTTTTCTGCAGCTGAAGAATCCATGGAGTCATCTGAGGTGGAAGGGGCGCTACAGTGAGCGTGATGAGAAAAACTGGACTCCTGAACTCCTAAAATACCTCAACTTTGACCCCAAGACAGCACAGAAGTTTGACAATGGTACAATCCATTTTGTTTCCAAGTGCAGGTGTTTACCTTATTGCATATTATTCATTTCTTTGCACTATGTTGGCTTCCAGGTGTTTTCTGGATTGCATGGGAGGACCTGTGTCAATATTATGATGTCATCTATCTGAGCTGGAACCCCTCCCTGTTCAAAGAGTCCTTCTGTATTCACAGGTGTGTCTGACTGTGGGTTTTAATGATTTAAACAAAACCTGTTAAAAATATCTTCATTGATTGACAAGGGCCAAATAAGATTTATGTTCAGTTTTCAGACTGTCTAAAGTGTTTTTGTTATTTGATATCATATGTTGATACATAATAAGTGAATCTCACCTGGACACACACAGCTTCTGTACAGTATTATCTCCTTGGCTTATAATTCCAGAGTTATGGTGAGCAGAAGTGGAAAATCATTTGAGTTGTCATAAATAGCTTTGGCTTTACATTGCATTTTTATTGTTTTTACATTACAAAATTGCTTTGAAAGGAAAAAAAAAGACTTAAGTTTATGCACATTATAGTAAATATGTGGCTTTCAAATACATTCACTTTTCTGTTTAGTATAATGATTTTAAACATACTTTCAGAAATGTGTATTTCTCTACATTTCCTTAGACTGGAATGTGTTTTTGTAAAGTGTGCTGTGTAAAATTCAGTCCAGTAGCTGATGGGTCCACTGGGTTTGCCAGAGTAGCTACACCAGTCTGAAGTGTGTGTTTGCTTTTATTTGTCTTCTACAGTAGCTGGGATGGTAAGCAGGGCCCAGTGAAAGATGTCTACAGTCTGGCCAACAACCCACAGTATAAGCTGGAGGTCCAGTGCCCAACAGGGGGTGCTGCTGTGTGGGTGCTGCTCACTAGACACATTACTGACAAGGTATAGACAGACTGCAGCTTGCTCTACACGCCAGCTTTACCTGTTAATACTGAACAAAACAACCTCAGTCTGCATGCAGTTTCATTTCAGAATCTGTGTGCTGTGCATAAATTAATTTATTTGTGTTAGTATTGAAACATACTCATTTTTCTTTTCTTTTTTTTAATGGTATTGATAATAGTAATGGTTAGTCAGTATAGCAATGGCTGTTAAAATTAAAAACAATTCATTAATTAATTAATTTATTTATTTATTACCTGCACTAAAGGGTATATAGTGCATAAATGGCCGAATTTAATTTAAAATTGTCATTAATATTGTGGTGAGAGATGACTCATTTTTGACAAAAATAGTGTACTAGTTTGGGTATGGTGATGCCTTACTCTGTGTTCAAATACCATTTGTACTAACTAGGGTTGAGAATCTTATTTGTAAGGCCGATACAATACCTATCTCGATATGGCATCTACGATCCGATATATGAAAGATACGTGTGTGGCACCTCATGATGTGATACAATATGATTTACACACAAATCACGATACAGAGCGATCAAGCACATTCTTATTCAACACATTCATTCTGGTAAAAAATAATAATAATGATATGAGTGAAATTCAGTGAGCTGGATTAGTTATTTATCAAGTAAGTCCATGACTTTTCACAAAGTGTCTTTTGGGCAATTTCAGAACACGTGCCTCACATACTGTCAGTGAAAAAGTTAGGACTTTGTTTCCAAAGTCATTTCTCTACATGTTTCTCACACTTAACTTCTTGCTCCCCCAACGAATCAACTTGTAATGTATTTGTAATGTAGGTAAAACAGAAAAAGGTTCTGTCACTTTAAGAGACACCTGCGCAAGGTATTCTGGGATGCGCTGTTAGATATGTATGTGACTGTTTAAGGAAGTATCTCCGGTATGTACAGCAGTATTCAATACAACTGATCTAGTTAAAAGTACATGTTCATAAACCTGGTATGTTGTCCTGGGCCTCAGGACCATAGGTGCCCATGAATGACCCTTAATTTACTTTACCTAATATTCGCCCATTATTTTTATTGAAATTGTTGACTTTTACATTAAACTTAATTTTAACTCAAAATATACATAACAATTAAAACTAGTTATTTTTTGTAAATATACATGTTTTCCCTTTTTGCCCATCTACCCCCGTCTTTGACACAAATGGTTTGATCCCTCTCTGGTGCACTGTACGCTCCAGCAGGGCTCTCAAGTCGCACACAGTGAGCGGGAGACACGCCCGCGATTTTTCACACTGATCAGCGCCGACCCTCCCTACACGTGGAACACGCACAGTGCTTAGGGCCCTACGATCCATTGGGGGCCTCACTTTGCGTGAGCTGCGAGGGGATCCGTTCTCTGCAAATGCATTGCAAAGGATAAATGTGCACGGCGCTGTGAGGCGTGGCGCATGCGTACTGAGAGCATCAAGTCAGCCCAAAGCAGCTGCAGGAGCCTCAGCAAGTCTGTTGACAGCCCTGTGTCTAGACATCCTTACAAAATATGTCATTACGCCCCATCCATGACTGTGCTCTGGACACCAGGGGCCTCATGTATAAAGACTTGTGTGGATTTCATACTGAAACCTGGTGTACATTTATATCCAGAAAAGTCCATACGCACAAAAAAATCCAGATGAACAAAACTGTGCGTACACCTGAATCCAAACACATTTCCTTTGTTCATCCCAATCAGTGTGGAATTGACCACATTTGTTGGAGTACCGGACTCCACCCTCACCATGCCCACATTTACATATGCAAATTGGTATAAAAATGGCCTGCAGGTGGGATTCCCTCTGGGATTCCCCTCTGCACGATGAGATGATGACGTCAAAGGTGAATGTGAAGCAGAAGACTTGTCCACCGACAAAGCGGAGGAAAAACAGGCAGAGGAAGAGTCCCAGAGGGATTTTAATGTAAAAGAAAAACTTAACGTAGTTTAAAGTCCAAAATCAGTTTTTCACTTCCAAAAATCAAAACCATGAGATTGGTGATGACTGATCACAGTTTTCAGACATGAAACTGTGATAAACGTTTTGTCATCAAGCGTTTTAGACCCACACCGTGGGATTGGACCCTCCCAGTGTCAGCCGATGCTTCGGTTCGGTTTATCAACAGCTGATGCTCGTCCACGGCCGTGTCCTCACCCGAGTCACAGGAGGACATGGTAAGGACAGTCTGCATCAGTGAGCCTGGACCCACTGATAAATGTTCTGATAGACATTAACATTAAATACATTTATCAACAAGTGACGTTTGTGTCTTTGTGTCGGTATGTGGTTGAAATGTACCGGGCTGATTGGCATTGATGGGTCCAGTGTCTGGGTGGTTTGTTTCGAGAATGGGGGGGTTTGTAGGATGGCGTGTTAATTCTTCGTCTGTGTATCTCTGATGTGCACTTCACTCGGAGGAATTAACTTTTTCACATTATTAACAGTTTCCCAGTATCTGAACATGAGTGTGGAAAAGGGTGTATGCCACGTTTTTGGGCGTACGCACCCTTTGTACATGAGGCCCCTGGTTTTTACAGAGAATAATATTATATTATATTTTTCTAACATTATCATGACAAATTGAATGGCAAAGATGATAGAACAGAACACGGAACAGAACAACTTAGCCTCCTGAGACCCAGCTATGAATTTTTTTGTCTACTTTTGGGAATAAGAGTTTTACAGCTTTATAAAAAAAAAAAAAAAAAAAGAAACTAAAATGTATCAGAAAAAATTGTTGTCATGTTGTATTCACTCAAGACACTTATACCGAGATCAATATACCCATTTATGACCTCCCACTGGCCCTCTGCTCAGACTGTTCCCAGACTTTGCCATCTCGCCAATCTGAAGATCTCTAGTATCTTCCTATATCGCTATCTTCCAGTATCCCGTTTGCACAAAAAGTAAACTATGAACACATTTTCGACATTGTCCATTGTCATGCCAGTGTACCTCTGGATTGCTAACTTGCTAGCTTGTTATTGACTATTGTTGTGTCTGCGGTGGCGTAGGTTAACAAGCTGAAAGAGTGCATATCGCAAAATTTTGTGGCAGAGGTGACATAATTTCAACAATACAGTCCTGCGTGTTTAGACTGGGACAAAGACAACAGTCCAGTTAAATGGCTTAAGCGGTGCATGTGAATGTGAAAATATTCTTTTCAAAGGGTTTTTCAGATGTGTCCCCTTCTGTAGTGCTGTATCTGGATCGACTTCAACTCTTGGGTTAATAGTTGAATAACAATGCCCTTCCATTCTATGCTTTTACCTTTGTTAAAAAAAAATGGCAAGGATGAATAAATGCAGAACATTTACACCATGAGTAGATTAAATGGGACTAACAATACTTTACTAAAATGTAAAATTATATTGATATATTTGGGGCTTTCATCTGAATATTGTTTTTGTTGTTTTTCCAGGATGATTTTGCACAAAACCGAGAATTTATCACTCTTGTTGTTTACAAAACGGATGGGAAGAAGGTTTACTATCCAGGTAAATGAGGCCTTTTTCTTTACAGCACTGAATTGATTTGTACTGTGTAAGGGTTTGATGGCTGTATTCTGTCTTACCTTTATATCTGTCGCGCATGGAAGGTCTAGAGACTGAGGAAAATTTTAGGAAAACAAATTCCAAAGTTATTTATATTACAACATCATTTACAAAAATGGCAGCAAATTAAAGAAGCCCACCTTAGTATGAACTTCTGTTTCCCTTGTTACCAACTTAGTATTGCACTTTTTCACATTTATATTTGCATTATCATATTTTCTCTTTGCCTATTTGTAACACAGCGGACCCCCCTCCCTACATTGATGGCATTCGCATCAACAGCCCTCACTACCTGACCAAGATAAAGTTGACCAGCCCAGGAACACACGTCTTCACTCTGGTGGTTTCCCAGTATGAGAAACAGAACACCATAAACTACACACTGCGGGTGAGGCTTTATCTTTCCATTGGTCCATTTCATTGGATCCATGTTCTTTGGTTCTGACCTGTAAGGATTTTGTCTGGAATACTAAACCCTGACAATAAATTGCTGGTGTGTTGAAAGTCTATTTCTTTCTGCAGGTGTACTCTGGATGCAAATTCACCTTTTCCAAGATCCCAAATCCTTTTACTCATGTCAAAAGGGTATGCTCTCCAGTTCTTATGAATGTTGCAATTTTTTTTAGAATTTTATATGTTTATTTTTTAGCAGTGATATTGTGGTAAATTTGTGATAATTGTCCCAATTTGGTGGAAGGACTAAAAACGTACTGTGCTTTAGATGGTATTGCCACATATTTAATGTTAGAACAATTGCAGAATGTTCCTCAAGATAGTGACATTCCATAGGAAAATGCACAGTATTGAACCCTAACCAAGTTGCGACTGCTTCTCTCTCCAGATTAATGGCCAGTGGAAGGGTCTCAGTGCCGGAGGTTGTGGAAATTATAAAGACTCATACAAACACAACCCAATCTATCAGATCAGCTTAGATCGATCTGGACCACTGCTTGTTGAGCTCAGAGGATCCAGGTTAGTGTGCTAACAAGAACATGTCTCCTAATAACCTTTTGACACAGTTGTGACAGCACTTAAGTTCCATACAGTTTATACACTCTCAGTAGGTGTGTTTCCGCTGCAGGAACTTCGGGGTTCAAGGGGGTGGGGGTGGGGGATTGACAGGAGTATCTTCTCACAACGTGACTGCCAACGTGACTGCTATGATAAATGTACTACGCTTGACATAGCATATGTCATGAATGTGTGACTTCCACCCATGATAGTTCCTATGCTATGTCAAAATCCAAAATCGTTCTCTGCTTGGTTTCTTCCCTCTGTGTCTTTGTCTGCAGGCAGTACAGTGTTGGGTTTGAAATGGTACTGGTGTCGGTGGTTGGTGATCAGGCAGGCCTCCAGAAGAAGAGCAGCGGAGATTACAGGTAGCTGGACACTTTTGACAAAAATGTTGGTACAGTAAAGCACATCTGTGGCCTCAACATCAGACAGACAGCTTAGTTTGTTGCCAGTAACAGCATCCTGGAACCAAATGGAAATTCAGTTTCTTAATCTGCTCATTTAAAAAAAAGGAAGAAATAATGGATAATTAGATGGAGGTGTTGTAGACTCTAATGGCAGTGGCTGTACCTCTCAATCCTGCGTCTTAATGCGGTGAGTCGCCCATACCACCTGCTCTTCTGGTTTGTCAACATGAGAAGAGGAGGTTGATCTCGATTTTCCAAGATGTCAACATGCACTAGATACCTTTATTAACTGAAAACTGAAGATAAATCTTTTTGGCCCTTGTCAAACTGCCTAAAGTGTTGTGTTATTTGATACCATATGTTGATAAATTATGAGTAAATCTGACCAGGACAGACACAGCTTTGAACTTGACCTTTGAGCTTCAATAAATTCACATGCCACAGAAGCCACAGCTCTGGGTTGAATATAAACAACAATGGCAATGATGTGTGAGAACTCCTTTGGTAAATAGTAAGGTCTGAGTCTGAACTGTTCAATGTCCTCACAGCAGATCTTTTCCTTTTAATGTTTACATGACCAGGGTTATGCCACCTGGGGTCTTTTTCACAAAGCGGGTTTAATGAAAACTCTGGGTTTTTTAACCCCGGAATGAGGAAAACCCTGACTTTTCCGTTTCACAAAGAGAGGTAACTTTAATGCTGGGTCAGTTACTGTAGTAACAGACTGTGAATCTAACCTGGTCTGGAGCAGGTTTTTGTCAGTGAAACCCTGAGTTCCTCTGTGGATCCGCCTACTTTCAGACACACACCGTGGTTCATTTCCTCATTCATTCAGTCAGTAGGAGAGTTTTAGCGTAACAAAGTTCTGCAATTCTGTTATTTCAAACAAAAACTAGAAAAGCACTCGGAGCGCGCAGACCTGACCGATCCCCCTTGCTCCATTTACCGCAATGTTAACGAAAACTTTAAAGTGATCCAGAATCCAGGATTTCTTCCAGATCATTTCCAAAATCTAATCGATTGTTCCGTGTGACATTTCCA
>JAPTMW010000009.1:496413-507700 GCA_029822955.1 Ostorhinchus angustatus
AATCGTAAACGCTGGTTTGGATGCTCCAGTCCATTATCAGATTTCTTTCAGAATACGTACGTACATAGTGATGGTAGAATCAAACTTCCTGTTATTGTCTTCCACTCACTTTTGACAATATAACTTCTGTTTTCTATGATTTTAAATTGTTTCTACACATGATCAAATGTAAAAGAATGAAATAAATCAAATTAACCTGTATACATGCGGGAAGACAGAGTATTGAGGAGAAATCCAGGTGGTTTAATCTGATTTATTATAATCAGATTAGTGCTGTTATCTGATCAAAGAGATCAGATTATACTGTTTACATGATCACTAATAATTGAATAACTCCAAAAATCAGATAATGATCTAAGTATCAGTGTGCATATGAACAGGCTCAGTTATGTTTTATTTTTAGGAACAAGGTGACGTGACTACAGTGATGAACCTGTGGACTTCGAACTACACTGGATTGTATGAGAAATTGTTGGTTTAATTTGCTTTTTGTGCTGGTTTTACTGTTGACGAAAGGCCCACCTAAAATAGTATATCCATTTAAATGTTTATCACAATCGTCTTCCACCCCAAACAACAAAGGATGTGATACAGAGCAGAGTAGTAGCGACAACTCTTCAGATCTGAGGTGCTCCTGTTAGTGTTTGTTGATGAATCCAACACACACACATATGAGGCCAAAAGGGAAAAGCACCATGGAAGAAAGGCTCAGTGGGAGCTTTTAATTCATCCTCTGACAGTTTAACCACACCTAGCATCCATCATAGAGAACCTCTGGGAGGTCATCAGCATGCACATAACACACCTGACTGAAAGACTGTTCACTGGCAACACAGGTAAAGTCAAATGTTTCCACCGAATTCTCACATAAACTCAAATTTCAAAAGGCATATTTGTAGTAGTTTACTCACAGAGGCAGTTGCATATAAAGTATTCCACTGATGTTCTTATATATATACATAATGTACATTTGTGTAAAAAGACAGAAAAGCATCCACATTATCAGGACAGTGAGAAACAATGCAGACCATATGATAAGAATAACATCCTTTAATAACATAACAGAATAACATCTCTTTCTTGCAGTCATATATATATATATATATATATATATATATATAACCGTATATATAATATAAATTAACGAGGATGAATCCATCATCCTTTATCTGACTGTACATTTGAACACATTGAACCCATGTGCAGCAGAAGGACTGAACGTCTCCTCCAACACATTTGGCTCAGTTTGTCCAGTAGAGTTAAGGTTAACACACGAGCTAATGATCAGTAGATCCAGTAGTGACAGGCAGCTGAACCAACCCAAAAAGATGGAAGACACTAAACAGTACACTGGCCTCTGGATGGAAATATGAGGACAAACTAAACCAAGACAGAACAGTTGGGTTCAGTTTTTCTGTTGAAACTGTTGAAGGTGTTTAAAAAACCCATTAAGTGCAGATATATTCCCTTCTTTCTTGAGTCTACTTGCTCATGCAAAATGAAACGTGATTAATATAGATTAAAAGTGACTAGCGTGTTGAACGGGGAACCACAAGTTCTAGATCCTTACTTTCTTTCCTTTTTGGTAAATTCCACGGTCATTTTCAGTTGAATAACCTCTCAGCTGACATGTCTGTTTCTGCACAGGAAATTTGACACCATGGCAACATGGCCCTATGCTTTATCTGTTGCTAGGTAACCCAGTTCAGTGGTGGGTCTGTTATTGTAAGGCTATTGTATTCCAAAATTACTAATATGTCGCAAAATATTGGTCCTATCAACTTGACATTTTCACTAGTCTGTTCCTTGACCAAAATACATAAGTATGACAAACGGCAGCAGTCAGCTGTGTACGGTGTGTGTGATGCCTGAGACACACAAAGTCCACTTCCCTTTTTACCCCTCGGCAGGGTGTTGTAATCATTTTGTCGTCTGTCTGTCCATTCAGTGTCATAATCACATTATCTGAAGAATGCATTGGGATATCTGCACCACATTTATACTGTGGATGCATCTTGGCATGGAGTGGAAGCCTACCTCGACCTACATTTTCAAGGTCAAATGGCCTTAAAATACTTTCAAATACTAGAAAAGCACTCGGGGATCGCAGACCTCCACCAAGGCAGATCAGTCGCCCCCCCCCCCATCACCACCAAAATGTAATCATTTGTTCCTTGTGCCAGTATCAATATTTCTGGAAAATTTTATGAAAATCCTTCCACAACTTTTTGACTTATCTTACTAACAAACAAACAAACAAGTGGTGCCAGGCACAACAAACCCCGCCCCTCACAAACATTTTAGCTCTTAATGGACATCTCCCTCTCTGAACGTGAGCCTATGGGTTTGACCTTTCAATGTCGCTCAAGGTCAAAGGTCATGATGCCATTTTAGAACCTACATGTAGTTTCTTATCTGTCAACAATATAACCTGAGTACTTATCACCACTCTGTTTGGAGTTACGACCATTTAAAATCACGTGACCTTTATTTTGAAGCCCATACCTGGTTTCCTATCTGTCAATAATAGTAACTAAGTCTTTATCTCCACTTGTTTTTCCATTAGAGTCCATTTGAGTTTTTTAGGTATTGACCCAGTGACCTCTGACCTCTGGGGTCAACAATAGATCAAAGTCTATACACACAAGATGCAGAATTGAAAGACCAGCATTTTGGTGCTCACTGGAAGTCTCTAAGATGAATAGATCAAAAGTTATATCCAAAATTCAATTTTGACCTTTATTGTGTCCTTGACCTTTGACCTAGAGTCTTCAGTTTTGTCCTTCAAGGTTCTGATGTTAATGCACATCAACAGTGAGAGCAAAAAGAAGCTCTCTGCAAAACTGAGTCTACAGGAATGAAAAGGACATTCTGATTGGCCCTATCTCTGATCACTGCACAAACACATGTTGGTGACCTTGACCTTTGACCTACATTCACCAACACTTAATGGGATCCATTCTGGACCACCTCGCACCTTTCCTGAAAATTTCATGGAAATTGGTCCAGTAGTTTTTGCATAAAGTTGCTGACAAACAAACAAACAAACAAACACACACAGACAAACGCACACAAACAAATCGACCATAAACGATACCCTCACCTCTCCTTCGGGGGGCGGGGTAACAAACCCTGATGAAAACCTAACCTCCTTGGTGGAGGTTGTAAATATGTGTGTAATAAGTTTTACACAAAGACAATCTCATCTAAAGTAAAGGGCAGTAACTTTCAACAGAATCTTTCACTACCGTATGTTTTGCCGAGGGGAAATAAAAGTGTGTTAACTAGAAAAACAGTCACTTCTCATATACATTTCAACAAAAGAAAGGTGAAGTCTTCATGTGAAGGTTTAACTCCTGGTGTATTTATAATTTCCACAGACGGCTGTGTTTCCTGTCTCATTTCCTTTTCTTTAGCTGTAGATTCACGCCCTTACAAACAGACCTGCATTTCAAACAGCAGCTACCGAGCGTCTTTGGTTGGGATTATCTGCACCGTGTCCCACCTGCAGCCTGTGTGGACAAGCATTTGAGCTGAACAGCGAACATTGGCTGCATAGCTGAGACAGGTCTGTGCCTGCTGCTCCCAGGTTGCATCAGTGTCAGGGCTATGGCAGAGAAATAGTCTTCATGTCGGCGTCTGATCGTACCTGACGAACAAAGCCATTTAGTTTTGGATTGTCTTAAATAGGTCTAATTTGCTTTGAATTTTGGGACTTCTCAGGAGTTTTCAGACAACAAAACACGATCATCTCTTCAAACCCCTCAGCTCAGTTTTACCCAGCACTAAATATTTAATGACAAAAAGTCAGGTAAAGCATTTTACATTCAGAACATAATCAGTAAAATGACACCTGTAGTCACTAAATCACAAAATCCGACTCCAAACAGGTTTTCTCCTCAGAATGACTCTATTTGGATTTTGCATCATGCATCTTTATTTTCCTTATTTCTTATTTTCCTTTTCATTTTATTAGTCTTTCACATCATACTGATCATTTTTCTTTCAAACAAAATGGACAAAATAAGTGATGAAAAACATTCAATCACAAACTGAGAGAATAAATATGTCTTGTTGCATCCTTTCTGGACTCATATGACTGTTCACCTTTTCTTATTGTACTTTTTACAATATTATTAACAGCAAACCACATCTTGTGGCGTATGTTTTTCTCCTCTTTGTCAGTTGCTATCACTGTTTCGTTTAACAGGCTGCTACTGAGGTTGTAGCTAACTTTCTATTTTTGTGAAACTGTCTGAGACAGAGTAAAACTGAGACTGGCAATCGAAAACACCTTAACAAAACCGGTCCCTGAACCCTGACCCCTGAGCCACCTGGGCATTAAAACACTGACGATATATATCGCGAAATAATTTTTCCTCGATAGAACATTAGACATGGTTGATAATTTTGATAGAATTCATTCGTCCATGTTTTGACAAACATAAAAACAGCCAATCATAATTAAGTAGCGCTGCACTGAACCAATCAAGCTATTGCCTACGTCAGGTTAGGTCGACGCCCACAGCACAGGTGTAAGAGCACACGCTAATGTTTGGGCTGCAGAGGGAGGTAATGAGTGTTCCCTCAGGACAAACATGGACAGAGAACTCGGGCGACCGGGTTACTGAAAAGTAGGGTGGAACTGTTTCGGTTCCAGCGTAAAAGCCAGGAGTCGGACGTTCAAAGGAGTGGAGGAAAAATACATACAGCAGAGGGAGGGGCTTCTGCATAAGTACCGCAACATATGCATGCCTTTCTCTCGCTCGCTCTCTCTCTCTCTTCTCTCTCTTCACAACTAACATATGAGTAACAGAAAATTTGAACTTGACAAAAAATAGTGATTTGATTTATATCGATATTGTCTGATAGGAAAAAATGATTGTGATATGATTTTTTTCCAAATTGCCCAGCCCTACTTAGATGCCATCCTAAAATGTGCCTTTTGAGGGAAAAGCCTATTATTTAAACTGTAGTCAGCTTTGTGCATTTAGGTGCTGAAAAGTGTGTCTCTGTGTTGATGCTGTAGACATCGTTAATCAAACACTCATGTTGTCTCCCTCCACTGACGCACAGTCAGCTATGTGACAAAACCAATCCACAGTTCAGTAATAAGAAGAGAAAGTGAGCCAGCAATGTTAATGTTCTTATCATGCAAATGGGGAGCGCTCAGTGGGGATATAGGCTGTCCTCAGTGTGCACCACCGTCCTATCTGCAACATTCATAATAAGCAAACAGTCACTTTTATAGGGTATCACACTAGGTTCCATTTAACATGCATGGCTATTCATTTTGAACAAGTGTCACATTTCTAATAGCTCGCTTCGTTACAAAAGCTTCAGGTTTCCTGTGGGGAATTAACGAACATTCATTAGATTAATTTCCCTTAACAGTGATAATGGAAGTGGAGCAGCGTGATAGCTACTTCAGATTCAAGCTTCAGACTCATTTATTTCCTAAAAAGACTGCAGGGACTTGAGGGACATGCACAGCATGCAGTCATCAGCCACTATTCCACACAGTCAAATGTAACCCTGCAGCTACATACTCCTCTGTGCTTCAACTTCTGTGAGTCTATAGGGTTTATTTTATGCTCATCTATCAGGGGGAGGCTGCAGTTCGGAGACTGTTGGAACATGTCTTTGTTGTAGCAGCACATTGCCATGAAATCACTTTTCAGTAATGGTATCATTCAGATGGTCAAATTGAGGATGCCTCCTATGTTGAGCATCAATTTTTCCACACAAATGGATTGAAGAGGCAATTTCAGCATTGGTTTGTTGTTAACATCCACCAGGGAATGACAACGGGCGCTGTTTGTTTCTCTCCCTGGACTGGTAGGACTGACATGTTTATATTACCAACATGGGAGCAGAGTGAGTGCTCCCCTTAAACTGAAACAGAAGTGACAAACATTCACTTTACTCCAACAAAAGTAGAAGTACACACATGTGTATAAAAGTAAATGTTGATCTACTGATTCAACTGCTTTACTACAATAAAAGTGAAAAAGTGCAGGCTAAAATCAATTTTACTCCAATGTGACTGTCAGCAATACAGGTACAAGTACGCCATTAACTGCCTGTTTGTTACAAGTTTTCCATCATTTTTCCATTATTACCTATTTTGTATCATCTTCATTGCAGTTAATTTTGTTCAAATTCAATGCAGAATCCATCAGCATACTTAACATATTGACATTAAGTCAAAATAGGCTAAATCAGAGACTACAGATGTGTCTTTGAGTTTGATTTGTGTTTTGTTTTTGTTTTTTTATCTCATTTTGTCATTTATGTCTTTTAGGAAATTTTCATTTTGTTGAAAGAAAACCCACACATCTTTTATGCTTCTTTCATCTTACATCTTTTTTCCTATCAAGTCCTGTCTTTATGGTTTTGTTGCATCTTTTGGCTTACATTATTTTATCTTGTGTCATTTTGTTGCATTTGTATTTTTTGTATAGTTATTGTTTCACCCAGTTAGAATGGAATCTACTTAAATATTCAATCATTCTACCACAGTGTCTTAAAACTATACTTACCAGCCGGTTTTGAAAATGTAAGGAGTACATGTAATGTAATGTACCTCAAAATTGCTGAAGTATTTGTGCTCGTTGTCTTCCCTCCTCTGCTCTATAAATGGCTGTGTTTTTGTTTCAGAACAGCCAAGCAGCAGAGAACTTTAAGTTAATGGACAGTCAAACAGAATGTAACGATTGGACAAGCAATGCGGGCAGACAGGAGGGCTAAATGTTTAGCATTCCTAACATTACTCCTGCGTTGAGTGTACATGTATGCACTTGCATTCATGTGGATGTGCATTTTTGGGTAAAAGTGGTTCTGGTAACTGTAATGAGCAGGTATTGGGGGAAAAAAGTATTGCATTTTGTGTTAGTGCTTCATGGAGCATGTGTTTGTGAGGCCAGAAACCTCAGCATCCGGTGAAGATGAGCTTTGTCCTGTTATTAGAAAGAGGCAGGACCTCACTACCACGGCAACGTGATATCATGATTGGCATACAGATAACACGCTACTTTTAATTGTACGTATTATAAGCTTTCTGCATGTATGTTAACACCTCGTCAAATACCACGTGATTAGCGTTTAAGGTTAGAGTTAGTGGTTATAGATATTTTAACCAGAGATCTTGGCGTACATTGACATGTGATCAAATGGCGTTGAATAACATGTGAAAGGATGGAAATGCATATGTATAGCACACTAAATGCCATAAGAGCTGGTGTGACACAAGCTGATTTCATGAGATCAGTCTGACCATGGGACCCACATGCAGACCTGAGGCTGTGCTCGTACACTGTTGTGGCTGTTGACAGGGGGTTTGCAGCTTTTGATCAGTCAGAACAATGAGAATGTTCCAGAACAACAACAACAAACAAAGCAAGAAAAGCTCAAATAACTCTGATGACACTGTAGACAGACCATCCCTGGGTTAAACGCTTCCAGACTGTGGCCATGGCAGATTGGATTTAGAGCTCATCACATGCTAACATTAGCGATGCATCACCTGAGCTAAAGGTGTTATCCCTGTATGGTACTTTCCAAGACCTTCCAACAATGTTAAAATTTGAAGACATTAACTGGTAGAAACATTTCATTCGATTTCATTTCATCAACTGGTCAGTTGTGCCATATCCCCTTCATTAAGCAAACATTAACAGTCAACATTACTTATTTCTGTTTAATTAGAACAGACTACTGTGTAATCTAATGCAGTGTTTCCTAACCACTGTGCCATAAGAAATCATCAGGTGTGCCTGGAAGATTATCCAATTTCACCTGACTGGTACTGTAAGAGCAGCAGGATACAGATACATACGACTGCACGCGCCAGTGATCCACTCGATAACAACAGTTTCCCTTTACAAAGTGAAAATGAAAGTGAATTGGCCCAGATGGGGTGCTTTCTGTTGATAAAGCCCACCTCATTAATGATGTGCAGACCCGCAGGACCCATGGGTCGGGTTTGGGTGGGGGCATATGCCTCTATTATACAGAGCTCGATCCGTAAGCAGCGGTTCCGTCCGAGGGGTCGCGGACACACCCCTCTCAGCTTTCTCATTTCAAACGCCCCGTATCTTTCATCAATTCCTACAAGAATACCAGCTTTGTATTCAACTAAACAGGCCCAGGTTTCACACTAGCTAAGTAAACTAAGACTAGATTTGCATTAGATTTCAATAAATATACTTTCTGTGACATTTTGCTCAAAAAGGTTTGGAAACTCTCATTTAATGAAATACAATAGCATGCAAATACATGCCATGTGAAAGTGTCAGGTATCCAGTGGTGGATCCAGAAAATATGGAAGAGGGGAGGGGCACAGGAGAATGATGGGGTCTGGGGCAGAGCCCTGGGGGGTTTCACCCCCTAGAAACCAGAGCAAAATTAACATTATAAATGTTTCAAATCACTTAAAACTGTCATTTTTAGAAATTGTTATGCACTAATAAAATGAATAGGACTTAACTTCACTAATGTGACCAGAGCAGAGTTGGCTTTAATAGGGTTGGACTCAGTTGTGGCTTTGAATTCCATTGCATCCCAAATAATTTCAAATTAGAAGCAACAGGATACAGTAGAGGTACCACATTACCATGTACATGTACTACAATTATTATAATATGTATTTATTATCATTGAAATTATTAGATAACACACTTTAATCAAAATAAAAATACCAGCAGATTTATAGAAACTTTTTTTATACATTTATAAGCGATCTAGTGACATGGTTTGAGTGACTGGTGATGTATATGTTTAGGACTTTTACTCTGAAAGGTGATAATGGAACTGGTGGATCTGCAATTGGTAACAGCTGACGTTATCTGCTATTGATTTGATAGAGATATACCTAATGGCAGAAAATACTCTGGCTCCAAAATGTAGTTGATAAGAGAGAACAACACCATGAAATCGGAGTAAAGGTCAGAGGTGTGACCACAGTGTCATGTGTGGGTGGGCATCTTGCTTTTTTGGGTGCAGAAAAGTACACTGTCAAACAGGGTCTGTTCTGGGACTGAACGGGGCATTTCACAGGGGGTCCAGTTTTCAGATGCACTGTAACCACATATCACCACTAGGGTACGCCAACGCATATGTACCACTATTTTAAATGATTAATTTAAATAAAAATACACAGTGTGTGCTTCAGTCAGTTATTTTTAATATGTAAATTTCTATCCTTCAAACATGCATTTTTCCTTGACTATAGTTAAAGTCAGACATGTCCCCGAGTGTCTTTTCCACTGATAGTCTGGACACTGCATTTAGTCCAGGGGTGGACGTAGGACGGGTAGATCACATGGCATTAATAAAATGGAAAGTAGCCTATGGGCTCAATGATGCTGTTGTTGTTTCCGCTCCTGCCCAGATTTAAACCCCGGTCACCCACATTGTAGTCAATAGTGTTGAGATCTCCAGCTGTAAAACTACCAGGAGCATTACCTACTGATCTATCCACTGATATATATTAATATATAGTCAACCTACATCGTTTTATCTTTTGAAAGCAGCTCACATGCTGAAAAAGTGTGTTCACCCCTGGTTTAGATGATCTTGTGACTTTGCATTTTTGAGGGAGGTTTTGATGCTTTTCAGGATGTGACGTTTACTCTGGTGGGTGGTGCTTGGGCACCAACTTTTGTGCCCCGAGGCTCGGGGGGGGGGGTCTCACCATTTATAACAGGTCTATGGAGTCCTCAGGGGGCACCCCAAACAGCAGACACATGACTTGACTGTTCACTGACTGGTGCAAACATTTTGAAACTACACTAGAATGCAGATTATACACAGTACTCATGGGCTGTATCATGTATAGCTCATTTATTTAAATATTCTTATTTTTGTAAAATGAATTAATGGGATTCCTATTGTCTTCTTCATGTGAGATAGGTGGGGTGGCGCCCTAGCTATCTACCCTATCTATGGATGAGCTGCCATTGATTGACAGGGTATCTGCACCTTCAAAGGAGGAGTACTGTATGTGTTAGCAAGAAGTAACAGTTCGATCATGTTGAATGAAGTGTCATAATCAGAGCTAACAGTGTTCATAGAACACATAGAGAGTAACTAATGGTAGATGGGTAGTTTAGGTGGGACATGTATCTAAACGTAAAAAAAAAAAAAAAAGAGGGATTAATTCCACAATAGGATAGTAACAGTGCGTTGTTTTTGTGCAGTTGTCACTTCCTGTGTGTAAGCTCTCAAACTGTACGCTTTGATATGTTGAGTAACTTTACTCTAGGAGCAGGAATAGTCTTTTTTTATGGAGCTGAACTTCACATGTTGTCACACTAAGGGATGCAGCTTCACACATTTTTGATTCAGAGTTACATGATTGGTTTCACATTTAAACAAACTGTCTTCCTTTAATTCCTTCCTTTAACGACTCTCTGGTAAGAGACAAGAAAGCATTTTGAAACTTAAAAAGAGCACATATTGCAGTTTTACTTATTGCACAACACTTTTAAGTTGCTGTTGCTCAAGCCTGCCACCCATCTGCGATGCCTCAAAAGGGAAGCGAAAACGTGTAGCAGTTGGCTTCACGCTAGGGAGTCATCGTCAAGGGCCTGCAGTTTGAAATGTCCCCAAGTGTGAGTGGTGCAAAGTTCAAGCTCCAACTTTCACCATCTTTGGCTGAGAATTCAACCAAAGTAGGCCAGTGGAAAATGGGCAAGTCTACGGCCATCAGATTTGAGTTGAGCAACTCTCAGCCTGTGCAAACAGTGTGAGTTTTACATCTGTTCATGTCACTGTACTTGTTCTAGCATGACTGTGAGCGTACATGCACTCTACATGGGGAAGTGGAGAGCAGATAACAACTTGTTCCAATCTGTCTGTCTCTGCTGAATACCAAAAAAATCAACACTCTCAATTCTTCCAAGAACAACACAAACAGACAACATGTTGGTCTGGGTCAGGGGGATTTTGGCTTTGTTTGTGTGTCTAGTGGCATGTACTGAGCAGAAGGGTCTTACCTGTGTGTGCTGAGTCCACCTCCCTCCTTGACTGGGTCAGATGTGTCTCTGTGTCTGTTTTGTGACAGCCCAGGCCAGTCGATTTAATGAGATCCCTTCATTTTCCCCAGTGAGAAGAAGCAGACCTTCCAAAAAACAGCCCTCCTGTTGCGCTTCTGTCAGTGCTTCCCGCCCTGTCTTAAGATAGTGTTGAGTTGTACTTCCTTGAGGAACTAAATTGCTATGACACACCCCTAAGCCTCTCTCTCTCTCTCTCTCTCTCTCTCTCTCTCTCTCTCTCTCTCTCTCTC
>JAPTMW010000009.1:1319272-1331841 GCA_029822955.1 Ostorhinchus angustatus
ATTGTTTATAGGCCCACTCAGCCTGTCTAACCTTTATTGTCTCTCTTTAGACCTATTTCTTCTTCTTCATTTTCCTTCATTGTTGACTTCAACCCCTGCTGATCCCAAAACAGATATACTGTAGGTGACAATCAGGACTAGGATTCATTCAGTCATGAATATCAAAGACACTTCAGACACTACACTATCACCAAACTCCGCAGAAGCCTGATAATGACCTTCAGGTGTGCTGGAAGAGGGAAATATCTAAAACATGCAGGATAGCGGCCCTCGTGGACCAGGACTGGACCCCCCTACCCTAGTTCATTTTCTCCACTCCTTTCCTCCTCTCCTCCTTTCCTCCTCTGTCCTTCACTCTTGTCCTAACCCTGTAGTCTTGATGTTTCAGCTCCTTTGTCTTTCTGTCTCTCTGGTCAATCTGTCATTCCTTTCTTCTAATATGTTAGTCTTTTTCGGTGATAGTAATTTTTTAATCGGGGGGGCTCAAAATAAGATTCTGTACAGGGCCCCAGTTTGGCCAGGGGTGGCCACGATGCTGATAAATTGTTAACTTCACTGCATTACTATGAACGACTCGGTGGCAGACTACTGTGCGCTCGTACAGCTGTCTTGAGTTAGCAAATCAGAAAATAGAATTTCTCAACCAATCAGATAACAGAATTTGTTGATGCCGGCTGGGTAAGATCTGAAATAGGCAGTGCTGCCAACTTTTAGGAACGAGATAGATGAAGATGCCAGGCCATGTCCCCCGCCCCACCTCAATCTCACTCCAAGCAATCTTAAAAACTTGAGAGCAGCACTTGTGCAAGAAGAAAAATGAGAATGTGACATGATAATTTGGCAATGTGGTGGTTGTATGCACTTTAAATAAAATAGTTGTGCAATATTGTTCATTATTTATGTCTTTATCTAGTAATCCATATAAAGGGTATTATGAATCCTCTCCAGCCTTTGCAAACATTTCACGAATATCTTACAAAGTCTACTTCAAATATCACTTTACTATACAAGTTGTGAAGTATTAATAATCACTGGGAAGGGAACTATATTGGGCTGACCAGTATCTGTCGACCCCGTTGGACATTTAATCTATTGTTCTTTTATGCTTTACTGTTTTACTTATTGTTCTGAAAGCTGCTATTATATATTTTTGGCTGCTTAAGTGATTTTATATTTCTTGTTTCTATGTAAGCCAATGAAACCTAATTTCGTTCTGCGCTGTATCCATGTTGGTATGGTGTCTTAATGACAAAGTGAATCTTGACATTCCTGTTTTAGTGTAGGCAAGGTAAAAGATTGAAAATCATGCGTTCTTCGAAGTCACATCATAAAACAAAAAAAAAAAAACCTGAAACATTAAAATTCTCTTGGACACTAGTCTTCCCCATTGACTCAGATGTGACATGATCAGGTAACAGGTTTAAAACAAAGAAACAAATAAAAATGGCAATGCTACCTTTAGATTGTTGAACTTTTATTTTGACAAGTTATGGTCATTCTGTCTTCAACATTTATGAAAGGTTTGGTTAGAATTTTGAGTCATGTCTTATGAAACAGTCATGAATGCTTTATGTGCAGTTTATGACAGCTGCTATGAATGTGTTATGAACTCACCCATCAAATAAAGTGTTACTAAAGAGATAATGAATTTAAACAGAACACTCCAAAATATTGATAATCAGAATTGTATTATATTGATATTGGTAATCACCAACAACAGAAAAGTAACCCACATACTGTACAGCTATTGTCTCTTTTGTCCTCATTTCGAAAGTTCAAAATGGAGAAGGAAACAGCCGAGCTTAGACATACATAGAAATGGATTTTCATCAAGAAATGATAGCGCGTCTATTGGAGTTGTGAAAATCCTCTCCCGACGTAAATCACAGTGTATTAACTGAGCTTTTAAATCTATGAGATTGCGTTTGTCCGGACAATCCATGTCCAACAGCGTGTGTCAGGTCTGAGGAGAATGGGGAAACTCTGGGTTTCTTAAAGAAAACCTGCCACCAAGCAGGCAATGTTCACAGAGTAAGTTACCATGGTAACAGACTCAGGGTTTGACTCACTTCTCTTTTTGGAACGGAAAACTCAGAGTTTCCCTCATCTCAGGGTTAACATACTGGGAGTTTTCATATGATCCACTTTCTGGAACAGGCCCCTGGTTTTTCTCAATGAAACCCAAAGTTTCTCTCTGTCTCCGCACTCTTTCAGCCACACACAGTGTTTGATTTCCTCATTCATTCAGTAAGTAAGTGAGTTTCCACGTTCCATAGTTCTGCAATTCTGTTATTAAAAAAAAAAAAAAAAACAGTCAGTAGGCCTATATTAGAAGTCCATTAGATACAGTAGGTGGAGACTTTTTTCACTAACACAGCATGTCCTTTTGACAATGATCCTGTGGATGAAGGTGCAGCATTATTGCACTGAGAATTAAATATACGTTGGGAGATGGTTATCAGACCGCGCATAGATGTTCTAGCATTTCCAGACAATTATCTTTTTGCACTGCAAAAATCAAAATCTTACCAATCGTATTTTCGTCATTTCTAGTCAAAATATCTCATCGCACTTAAAATCAGACATTATCACCTAAAGAATAACTTTTCAGTGAGATATAAAAAACTTATTTTTAGACAATAGATCTAGAAAATCTTATCTCAAGAAATCTTACCAAGAAAATTATATCCCTGAATAGAGTTTCAGGGATATTATGTTTTTAGTTCGACCGCCGCTGCCAGAACCGCCGCCACCACCACTGCCATCACCGCTGTCAGATATTCATCGTGTTAATGTGATAACTTAAAAAATATTGGGTTTAGAAATTCCATATTTTCCATGTCAGTGAATATCATAGGGAGGAAGAACTGATTTGATTTTGGATAATTTACCATTTTTAGATTGCCCACTAGGGAGTGCTCAAAAGTTTTAAATCACTAAACACTGTTTTGTTCATATTTCTGGAACTATTTCTCTGATTGACTTCAAATAAAGTGCAAATGAAAGGTCATGACCTGGGGATGCCTCACATCATGTCATCACAGCTGTCTCATTAAGGACTGGAGACATTTAGGGATATACCCCTAGCTATCGCAATCTGTGTATCATTTGTTTTTCAATTTAAAAAAAAAAAAAAACACGACTCGTTTTTTGTTTTTCATTTTCAAAACCAGCACGAAAAAAGGATAACAGTTAGTTTTTTTGACCCAGAGGTAGTCGTTACTAGGGGAAAAAATAAAGAAACCAAATCATGGCTGGACTGGAGGAATATTTTGCTATAATTAAGCAGCTGTTTGATATGGAGCCCGTGTGGTGACGTGTAAAAGAAACATGTGCGTGGGCACGATTTAATTAAACGTGCGCACAAGATAATATAACGTGCACATGTTACTGAAAATTGTGCTCACAATATACCAAAAAATCATGAACAACGTGCGCAGGTTATATTAAGTCGGGTGCTATTGTGCCCCTTATCAGATATAAAAACATCTAGATCTATGAGCTCATACGTACGGCGTACATTTTAGGACATCCTTGTCATCAGAGTCAGGCATCAGGTGTCAGGAAAAAAGGCATCAGGTATCAGAAAAAAGTTGTCAGTGTCAGAAAAAAAGTTGTCAGGTGTCAGCGTCAGGTGCCGGCTTGCCCGTGGCTCAGGCTTGCCCGCAGTTAGAGCCCCAGCTTGACCCCTAGGTCTGCGGCTCGAGCACCAGCTCAAGCCCTGGTTCATACCAGCAGTGACACAAAATCAATTAGCTTTTTCAATTGATGAAAATACATTGACTATTAATGCGATGTTACTTGTGTAAGACAAGTAAATAATAATGTGTACACCTGTGCCTGTGGTGCTGTCCATGGTGCTAAAAGGGCTACTGTTGGTCACATGTTATGACCTTCTAAACAACGGTGTTTTCCCACAATTTATATATATGTTTTTTTCACATACTACTTGCCTACTGTCATTTATTTTCATCACCTCCACCTTTATGTTTTTTTCACAAATCACACACTGGGCAGGATCTACTAAGATCCCAATTTGCGTGGACTACTTTGTGTGTGCAATGTAGAATTTTGCGTGTGGGGTTGGACTATGGTTTGCTGCTGATTTACTCAGATTACTTGCTCAAATGTCATACATACATCATCTCAATTATTTTTTCTTCCATCAGTGTGAAAAATGCATTCTCTGCATCTCGTTTCATCATTTTGATGTCTCCTTCTTGGACAATAACCACTTTCATGTGTACGCAATTCCGCATCCAAACCATTTTCCTTTGAGACGTGTTAAATATAGATGCAGTTTCTATTAACAAAATTGCTTTCTGGTTTGATAAATTTGTGTGTGCTAAATTATTATATTTTTACATTTTCTCCTCCCAGCACATGCACAACTGTGTGTAAACGCAATATTGCATATTCATTGCAGCAAATTTACTAACTGGATGCAGGCATCCTATTTTGCTTTGCAACCCTTAGTGTGCACTGTTAGTAGATCGGTTTGTAAATTTTTTTGCTTGTGCAATGAGTTTGCACCGTTTTTATACACGAAAACCTTTAGTAGATCCGGCCCTCAGTGTAGTGAAGGCTGTATACCTAGACACAACACAGAATTTGTTCCATTCAGTCATTAGTTATTTTGTTGAAAGTATCTATTACACTTTAATGTTTGTGTGTTTTAGGAAGAGCTAAACGGCATCAGGGGCATCTGTGCATGGCATTCGCCCCTCTATAAATCCAGATGTTCCGCCTGGTATTCCTGATGCCATGTATGTGGGTTCACACCTGTGGGGGGCTGATGACCATCTCATCCCTCTAAATGAGAATGATTTGGCTGTCTGTAAAGAAAACTGCATATTCTTCAGCTCCGTTCCATGCAACCCCAATGTATTTGATTTTTGCACAATTGTTATGTATGAGAGGATTACAGTTAATGAATTGTTCACACCAAGCAGTTGAATTGTGTGTTACTTTGGGATACATTGCTCGTCCACTAATTATGGAGTAGAAAGCATTCACACAATCACTTAGAGATTAAGTCACCACCACCACAGCAGTCAAATAAAGACATAATATACATTTCATTTGGTCTTCTTCATTTCCTGCAAATACAAGAGCTAGTTCAATTAATGTTCCAATAGTTAGCATAATTAACATAATTCACCTGTGACCATGCACCCTCCTCTTACGTGTGCTCCAGTATTTCAGTTTCTAGATCTGCCCTTCTATTCTGCTGGCTGAAGTATTGCATTTCTTTGTTTCTTGTTTTTGTTTTTTCAGCAGGTGAATTTTGTAAATGTTCTTTACTGGTAACTGGTAATACATAAGGAGGATATTAAATTATACAGTCACACTTATTTCTAAAAACATGTTCAAATTCGCAGTATGAGCACATTAAGATGTTCATTTCTAGTGGGGTGAAAAACGCAGCCCTCTGCTTCCCCATTGCCATGGTGACTTGTTGGATCGGGGCTCCATTTATGCTGTCTTTTTATAGTTGTGGTGCACATGCTAACTCCAGGTGAAACTACTCCTAGTTGATCAAACTAACTCAAATTGGCTGTTCTGGAACCAAAAACTCAGAGTTTCCTGTCTCAGAGTAGATCAACTCAGAGTTCAGGGTTAGACTCAGAGTTTGTTAAACCTGCTTTGTGAAACAGACCTTAGGAAGAAGTAAAGCCTAGTAAAGTCACAAGTTAATCTACAAACAAACAGCAGCAGTGGAAATAATGACTTTGAAAATAAAATCTCAAAACATAAAAATCACCCTGCCTGTCTTTTTTATGGTTAGTCTGGTACTCAGGGTTTCATATTTATTTATGGAGATATACATTACTTAAACTTAAATGATCAGTCCAACACTTCCAGTTTATAAAAAATGCAAAGACTATGTTCAGACATAAATATTACATTTCCAGAATCATCATTTTTGGGTGGAGATGATCAGCCATCAGCTCTAAACTATTATCTTTAGAGTCAATAAATCGATTGTTTGTAGTTTATTTTCCCCTGAGGGAAATGTTTGTATTTATATATTTTTTTAACCTCTAGCCCTAATCCCATTACTTGACAATAGCACTTTTTAGACATCATCCTTCATGCTCGTAAGATATTTAAGTCATTTTTACAAGTTTTAAAATAGAATTATAACAAATTCTAGCTTTGAGTTTATCTTACCAGCCAATAAGCCATAAGCTATTGTGATGGCACTGTGTCTGGCTTTGTCTTTGCCATTGTCTTCATCATCATCATCATCATCATCATCATCATCATCATCATCATCATCATCTTTGTCTTAGTTAGCAATTTCTTCAAATATCTTCTCCAACAAAACTTCTGGTCAGATTTGCTGAAAATTTTATAAGTAGCTTCCTTGGAAAACGTTTGTTCACAGTTCTGAGATTTTTTATTTTTGATGAATTGTTGAAATATTAAAAATGTGCTATTACTTATAATTAGCCATATTTTGATGGCTTATGCCATGGAAATGGCTAGAGATATCAATATAGGTACTACTGAACACTGATAGGTCATATATGGACTTTCATTAAATTTGTTGAGTTACAGTATCCTTCAATGAAAGTACCACTCACTTCTATTGGGACATTGATTTCCTGCATCAAGACCACAGGACTCTAACATAGCCTGACAATCTTGTAAATACAACTTGGTATTGATTAGTGATGAACATGCTGGTGAGATACAGGGATATTGGTCCTTTTTTTCAGACTTAATCTGAGGTTGAACAGCAGAAGCTTTTTGCCTTGAAATATGTTTTAATTCTGCAGTCATTGCCTTTTGTATCCTGGATACTGATGTGCATGCCATCCACAGAGTAAATTCCCCTCATTATAACTTCATTGTACCAGGCTCAAGGGAGACACATTTCAAGAGCCTTACAAGTTCTGGTAAAACACTCCCTCTTTCTCACACATTGACAGTCCTGGACAAAGCCTCTATCTCACATCACTCCTTTGTCTCCACGACTTTGACTAATTGTGCTTTGTTGTGATTAAAGCCACCAGATGCTGTGGTGGAAGCGTCCAAGAACTCGCAGCTCTTTTTCTATCACCTCCTCTTTCTTGTGGAGAGACCCAGGAATGCCAGCCATGCTCCCATCAGTGTGGGACACCACAACACACTAGCTTTTTAAGAGTGTGTTTACAGTGAACCGTTCCGCTGATGTGGGCAAGATTTATTACTTATTTACTCTCCAACTCAGCCCAGCCATTTGTTGGTCCAATTTCTGATCACTTTCAATGTCTTGCGCCAGACCACGATGTGATGGTGGCATGTAAACACAGCCAGTGCATGCTGGAATCAGGAATGTGTGTGTTAGTGTGTGTTGTTTGTGTGGGTGTGAGAATGAAAAAGGAAATCTGTATATTTTTACCCATGCCAGTAGAAACAGTTTGTATTTTTTGTTTTTTGAAGTGGGCATGTACTTTTGAGTAAATGTGTGTTTATGTTTGACAATTAATGTATGTTTGATAACTAATTCTGATCTCTAACCCTGTGTCCTCATTTGTCTCCCTCTGCTTTTTCCTTCTTTTCGTCATGTCTTTAAACTCTGTGTGTGTTCTGTACGTGTCAAATGGGTGATGTCTGGTGTATTCTGCCTCTCCTTCCTCTTCAGTGTTGTACAATTGGTCCGTTGTAATCCGTGTCTTTTTTTATTGGGGGGTGGGGCAAACAAAAAATACACTTTTGAAACTAAAAAATCAAGATTTGAAAACAAAAATGAAAGTTTCAAAAATTTTATGCTTAACAAAATCAATTGTGCTCTCATTGTCTTTAATTTCAAATCTGTAACTTCTGCTTGCAGGCCAAAATATTTTGTCATTTTAAACTTTTGTTTGCAAGTCCAAAAGTTCTGCACAACGAAATCTTTTGCGAAGCAAAAACTTTTGCTTGTAAGTTCAACTGAACGTGATGGGTAGGATCCACATGAGCAGAAGGGGTGGATTTCTATTGGTAGCTTGCTTTGGATTGACAGTGTGGCTGGTGCCTGGTCCTCCTGCCCACTTGAACACAGTGGGAACTGTGGTGGGAACATCGTGCTCTGGTGCACAGTTGGGCAGAACTCATAGCCAGGCTCCGCATCCATCGCACAGTCTGCAAAGCTCGGATTGACAGTGATCTTAAATTTTAAAAAATGCAACAATATATTCAAAATTAAAAATATTAATGATAAGTATATGAAAAGTTTTTGGGGGGTAAAATATAATTTTAATTCACTTCAGTAATTATTTTGAATAAATCATTTATTTTCATTTTTCACTTACATCTGTATTTTGACATTTGAGGTTTTATTCTTTTCAGTTGCATGTTTTATCTTTTCAGATTCAGATTTTGTTTTTTTCCAGTTTCAAATCTTATTTTTTCACTTTCAAATCTTTTTTCAGTCTTTTTTTTTTTTTTTTTTCTCACAAACAAAACTTTTGGTCCTGTTCTGGTGTGGGGGGCATGGCCTCCACTGAAAGGGGTATGGAATCATGAGTGACAGCAAAAAGGCTAGGGACCTTCCACAATCATGTTGCCTTCCCTGAACGTAGGAGCTAAAACAACCCAGACTCAACAGTTTATATACACCATATTCACGTAACTGGCAGTGAAAAAACTGATGTCAATGACTTATTTATATTTAAAAAGCTGCCCTAGACTACAGTGTTGGAAGAGGGATACATCTAAAACATGCAGGATAGTGGCTCTCGACCGGGTTGGTGACCCCTGCCTTACAGTATAAGCAGTGAAATTCACAAACACGAGCTGATAGCATCAAGCCACATTCAGACTGTAGCATGGATCAACTTATTCCACTGTAGGCTGCTGCATTTTTCCCAGCACCCCATACACTCCTGAAGCCAAAACAGTAATAGCCTTATTCAAATAAACATGATTCTCTGTGCTTTTCAGCAAGTGCCTGCTACTGTGTGAATGCGGCATTGACTAGACTACTTAATACTAACATTAGCCCCATGCTTAATTTGCAGCTTTGACAAATTCACCACCTAAAGATGTCACAAAACTGTATGTTGTCACAAAATGACCCTTCATTCTATTTAGTAAACATATTTAGTATTAGTTAACATTTCTTATCTGTGTGCTGTCTCCATCAGGTTGACCAGGTGGACCAGACACCATGATCACAAGTGGGTACTATACTGCGTTCACAATGCTATGTGGACATCGGAAATATCAAGTACTTAATGTGTGGCTGTTTAACTGCACAATCTGGCATAATTTATCACTCTTTAATGGTCCTCAGTACTGTCTAAAACAGCTTGTTAAAGGTGCCCTGCCACACAAAACCATTTTTACTTGTATTTTTTATAGGGGTTTGAGTTATGTAGGAAATTTGAAAATGAACTGCTACCTCCACTGTCTGCACGGACCGCACCCCCACGTATAACCCCCCCAGAAAATAATCGTAGTAATTATGAAACAGCGATTATTTCTCTGACGATAATTGTAGCACCCAAATCTCTGTTACATCCCTAGCTACATCAGGGCCAAAAGTTTTGCACGCAAAAAATAAAAAAAGATCTGAAACTGAAAAAATAAGATTTGAAACTGTAAAAAAAAAAAAAAAAGCATCTGAATCTGAAAAGATAAAGCATGCAACTGAAAAAAAATAAAGCTTCAAATATCAAAATATATATGAAAGTAAAAAATGAAAACAAATAATTTGTCTGTCTCATCTGACTAGATGGTCCCCCTCATGTGCCCCTGCCCTATTGCATCCTTACAGACTGGAACTACATCTGCAAATGGATGTCCATCAGTCCTGGTACATCTATAGTCTGTCCATCCATGGGAATGGATCTCTCCTTAACTGGGTTTTTGAGTTTTTCCTTGCCGACAAGGAGGGACTAAGGACAGTAGATGCCCAGGACATTAATCCATTTCCTTGATCTGCTGTTTATTTGACTGTTTGTTTATATCCAACTAACTCTGTTAAACCCTGTGAGACAGCCTTGTGCCTTGTGTGATATAGGGCTCTACAAATAAAATTTAATTGAAATGAAAATAAATGTATTCAAAATAATCACTGAAGTGAATCAAAATTATATTTAACCTGAAAAAAACTTTTCATGCATTTATTTTTAATTTGAATACATTGTTGTATTTTTCAAAATTAAACAACAAAACTTGAATTTTCAGTTTCAAATTAAATTTTTTTGAAGTACAACACTCGAGAATACCTCCATAGCCCTGGGCCAGGTGCTGTGGCCGGTGCACAGTAGGGACTCTATCCAGCTTATCTGGACCATATTATCTGGATCAGTCAACCATGTGTTAACTTGTTAACTATTTATGTAGTTGACATAATTTTTGTCAAATAAAAGTGAATGGATGTATGTATGTATGGATGAATTATTAGTTTGCAAGCTGTGTTACTCTTACAGTTACACAGGCAATGCCCCCTTAAACAAACTTCCTGCCCCCTCAAATAAAAGTTTCCGAAGATAGGCAAGAGGAAAATGAGTTGCACAACAGCCCGAGACTTAGAGGAATTAGCACAGCGTCTTAAGTTTCACTTTTACTGCATACAGTTGTATGGTCTGCGCATACTCATTGTGAGGTACGTATGGCATGGAACGCACCTCTGTATATTCCTTGGATGGACATGTCCATTGACGCCCAATAGCCCAAAGCATACAGCCCGTGGGCCAAAACCGACCGGCCATCAGTTATAATTAATGCGTTATTAAGAGTCAAAGGTGTCACACTTCTTTTAGTTCAGGTTCCACATTCAGCCCAATTCTGATCTCAAGTAAAATAATAGCATAATAACCTATAAATAATGACTCCAAATTTAAATAAAAATTTCATAGTAAAAAGAATTGGATCGGCATCGGCAAAACTAATCATTAAAAAAATCGGATTGGATCGGAAGCAAAAAAATCCAGATCGGGACATCATTACTGGAGAACATAGGTATCGGACAACATAGGTACTACACTCCCCTTTTTGGATAGATTTAGCAACTATTCAGACTACCCTATCAACCTTTTTTCCTCAAAAAGAACATAGCAACAAATTTACGTAATAAACTTAATACATACTCCACTTTTTGGCTAGATTTAGTAACTATTCAGACTACCCTAACAAAGTTTTTTTTTCTCCCAGAAAGAACATAGCAGCAACTTTACATAATAAACTCAATGCATACTTTTCATTTGGCAACTTTTATCAACATAAGTGACTCAAATGCTAAAATACACATTTCCTCTAAATGACACAAAATGATTTTCTCTGTCACAGTCAGTAAAACACAGTCTGTCTGCCTAGCTGTAAAACTCAGTTTCCAATTTATCCACTTTGTTGGTATATTTTGGGTGACCATATTTTGATTTCCAAAAAAAGGACAAATGGCTCCACTTCACATGCTACACAAGTACCGTAGTATTCTGTGCAAAGTGCTTGTAACTCCAGAGAACATAATTCAGTGAAACGGGCTGCTTGGAGTTATTTTATTATTCTAGCTGCTTCTTTTCAGGACTACTCCTACTTTCAAGATCTAGCACAATCAAATTTTGTTTTACTGTGTGTTTTAAGTGCTATGATATACAGAATAACAGACAAAATCAAAGAAAACAGACTTGTATTTTTACAGGTTTTTACTGAATAAGGCACTCAGAATGTACATCAGTAAAAGATTTAGGATGTCCAAAAAAGGATTTGAATATTGGACCAGTAGTTTTTGTAATAGGTCTCTATTTTCTAAACCTCACCACTTGTTTTACACTTAGTTGAACTGCAGAAAGCAGTCCCTTCCATCTCCATTGCACTACAGACACTTCCAAGGAGTGCTTCTCTTGTTGACAGTGCACTGTTGCCTTCCCATGCTGGTCTCTTTTCCTTTTCTACAGTGCTTATAATGTAATAAATATAAAAAAAAATTGTCTAGAATCACAATATATGCTATTCTACTTCAGTAAAAAAAAGAAAAAAGAATACATACAAGAAGTAGTCTCATATTTGATAATGTGTAACAGTAATATTGGTAGTATAAGCAGTTTTAGTATTATGTATGAGTAGTAGTGATGAAGCAAAGTGGAGAAGGAAACAGCGACAGTAAAAAATTTTTTTACTATTTACTCGGATTTAGATGTACATGGATTCCCACATCCTTGAATCTGTTGGGTAGTGTTTTCTGTCTGGTTGAACTCCTTAACATGTTCAGAGTAAAAGAAAATAAAAAATAATGGCTGAAAGACACAGGGAAAAAAGCCACACCAGAAAATTGCAAGAAAACACAGTAAAAATTGGTAAAAAAAAAAAAAAAAGGGCAAATTATGACAACACAGCAAAAAACACTAAGCACAAAACACAAGAAAGTGATGTAAAACATAAGCCAAACTGCCTGATCCTGCATCTACGGGCAGGTCCGTCTGTCCCCACATTTTCCATCCACACCTTTGACAATCGTATTTTCCTGTATATTACTGGAAAGCAGGGCTTGAAAACGCAATTATTTTTCAATTGTTACGTTCCGAACGGAACCGGTATATTTAACGTTTTCGTTCTTGCGTTCCACCACCAACATATCGTTCCTGAACCGGTTC
>JAPTMW010000009.1:1439948-1451812 GCA_029822955.1 Ostorhinchus angustatus
CCCCCCCCCCCCCCCCCCCCCAACACACACACATTTTGATTATATAATGTAAATACTGTCGAATGACTTTATTCTAATTTGGTATAGGCCTATTTTATTCATTGTTCTGGCTTGAAGTCTAAGGACAGTAGTGAGTATTTAAAATGTTATGTTATTTGATGATGATAATGGGGGTGGGATTAAATAAGTTTTTCTTCTTCCCACTCCTTTTCAAGTGTAAATGAATGATTTTTAAATTTTGAATATGCATGTGTTCTGTAAATACTCGAAATAAACAAATAAATTAATGAAATGAATGAATATTTTTTCTGTTCTGAAGTAAAAGAATAATGAAATGTGATTGGGTATGGCATAATTATTTTAAACAACAGAACAATTACTGACTCCTGGCTATATATAATTTCTGTTATACAAAAATCTCATATACTGCATGGGCAGGATTTTGATACATAGCCAACTGTAACGTCAAGGTTAGTGTGATGCTAAAAATTTTATTAAGCCATCTACATCATTCCTTTTAAAGCCATTAGATTTCCTCAGCAAAAAAATAATTTTACCCCATAGAACTGGAGTTGCTTGTCCGCCACCAGGTTAATTGTTTTCGTTTGTTGGTTTGTAAAGTGGCACAATAATGCCAATAACATAACACACCCAATTGTGTCTAGAAACGTATTCATGTTGAGTACATGGAGATGCAGCACACATGGATGATGGCAAGACGTAGGCTTATCACGTAGAGTTTAGTCCACTCCCAAAATTGCAGGTGAAACTAACCAGACCAAAAAATATAGGATTTAAAGGAAAAAATATGAACATTGGTTTTGGTTCCCTCTTAATTGCAAATTCTATCACACATCAAGGCAGTCATGAGATTGCCTGTTTTACTATATTAAACACTTTAATATCAATAGGCTATATGAGGCTTTGCGGTTCTGCAATCTTTGGCGGTTACTGTTCTCTGCTGCGTGGCTGCAAGAGTCGGGGTGGATAGGAAGTGCCAAGAAGCACAGACTAGACAGGGTGGTCCGGAAATGGCCCGGAGATCCAGTGAAACTAAACGAACATGTTCCATTTGGATGTTAAAACAAAGTGTAATACAGATATTAATGTAGCAAATATCACAACACAGCAGAGGAATGAAAACTGCAGCACTGGGACATAACTGGATGGTTACCAGCTGCAGTAAAATACTCTGAATGTTATAATATCCTGAAATCCCACCCCTCTCCAAAAGGCAATAGTCTTGGCTTGAACTTTTCATCAAGGCTGGTTGGCCAAAAACAGAACCAAAATGGCTGTTTCTGAATGAAAGTGTCTTGTTACTCATGCGGGAAAGGGTTTATTTTTTAGATAAATCACTTGTCATGGTGCTGTAAAATCAGTGTGTGAGGGGTCAGGGTCTGTGCATGGGTCCCCTGGGCAAAGTTCCATGGCTGCTGTTAGCTCAGCAATAATACTGAAAGGTGACTGAAGTGATAACCTCTTATTAGAGAGACTTTTGAACCTCCTGTGTTGATCTGTATTTGTGTTGTTTCAGAGGTGTCCATCCTGTGGGCTGCCCATCAGGTTCACCACAGCTCTGAGTTCTACAACATGACCACAGCCCTCAGGCAGTCCCTCACCCAGCAGTTCACATCATGGGTAAGATGGGCCAGGGTGTACAGATGGCTTGATAGTACAGCTGCACAATACTAGAAATAACTGACAATGAAACCTTAATGCTTGGGCTTAAAACAAACAAATGTAAAGCTGGTAAGCATGTATTAGGTTTACAGCAATGTGACTTAACCCCATAATGCAGTCGCATCCTCAAATGGTGGTTCAAATGAGAGGGGTCTGGCTGCAGACCTCCACTATCAGACCCCTCCTCCACAGACCGCCACTGTGAGGCACCTGCACTGTCAGGACCAGGAAAAGTGTAGCTTTGAGCTTCCAGAAAAGAAGTCCACGCTTGAGCGAATGGTATGTAACAACTTTTCAACATCAAAAAAATATGTTTATATTCAACAGAACTTGTGCTTTTCCCACCATTTATGTTGTTAGACTTTTGGTACAAAAACATCTGAATGTGACTGCCATGATTTATAGTTTTTAAAGTAGTTTGCAGCTATGTAGTGCACACATTGGCTAACAAAGTTTCTTAAAGAAATTCCAAGTAAAGTCAACTCTGTTAACTGTTGATAGTTTTTTTCATTTTAATTAAATGACTTAAGTTCCTTTCCAATTATTTACATTATGGACAGATAGTGACAGGTATTGCACTTTGTCTTTTTGATCCTATTTGAGTTGCCTAAGCTATTCACCCTACTTGTAAGAAAGCTCTTCCACATGTTACCACTGTCAAGCCAGTCATCACTTCAGTGTAGCCAGTGCAATATCATACTGCCTTTCCCGCAGGTGCTCGCCACTGTTCTGCATTTTTTTAACCTCTGAATTCGGTAGCCTAAGCTGTAAATTTGATGTGTGAAATTTCTATGCTTATTAACTTTCATTTTCAAATCTTTGTGACATCTTAATGATGAATTTACATTTTATTTGTCTTTTCCCAAAGAAACCTCTTCTAGTGATCATATCTGGCTGTCTGACCTGTTTTTTGTCTTTCATAGATGCATCCCTCTATTATATTGAGTGGCGTAAAGCCTGACATCTAGCGTTGCACCACATACTGTAGCCTGTTCCATTGCCCATTGTGTCCAAAATTCCAACCCCCAAAGAAGTCAAAGATCGTGGTTCACATGGACATCCACCTAAAAAATGCTATTTTTTTTTTTACAGGCAAGTACACATGTGAATACCCAGTGGTATTGGTGTTATAGTTAACTTTACCTGTGTGTGTATGTATCATTAATACATATTTTATTTGTTCTTAGAAAAACCCTCAGGTTTGGCCTTTGCTGCTCATTTTTTACAAATCTATACAAAAGGCTCAAGTAATTTATTTACCCATTCATGTTTTGAGCTTTGGTACCACTATATGAAAAATCTCAACAAAGGTTTAACTTTGTGATTCTTTTAAATAACAAACTCCCTTGTATGTTATACCAGTGCAAACTGCAATATATAAGGAAATCTGTATATTCACAAGTCTGTGTCCTCTGTCTGTACAGGGGATTGTGATCTTTGCTGGATCTTGAAAACAAAACAAGGGTTAAAAAATTGACTACCGTATTTTCCCCACTATAAGGTGCACTTAAAAGCCTTTAATTTTCTTAAAAATCGATGGTGGCACCTTTTGTGCACTGAGTTCTAAAATCTGTAAAAATGTTGTGCAATTTCAGTAAGTGCTCCACTTGATGGACTGTTGGACCATTTCCCACCGACATAGGAACGTAATACGTACACTACGTACACTGGCAGCGATAAACCAATTAGAGAACAATACATACAGCTGCGTACAGTACGTACGCTTACCTCCGCCACGCCTAGGTAGGTATACTGTACTACCTGTATGCTGCAAAACAACATTTGTTTGGCTAAGGACCCCCGAAAATGGCATCAGCGAAGAGACATGCTTACAAGGCACAATTCAAATGCTTTGACTGTTGTCCGAGCTTTCGCGAAAGCCAGCATCATTGCTGATCAGCCACCCGGTAACCAGACTGACTCTGACAATGACGAGAGGGAACCCGGCAGGTTTGATGATGAAATTGCCCAGGTGTTCAATTCTAATACAGAAGATGAGGACTTGGACGGATTTATGACAAAAGATTGATAAAAAAAAATTATGTGTGTATTTGTAAATACGTAGTAGAATAAAGTTCAACCAAACTCACTGTTTTGCTTCCGTTACCTTGTTTTAGCATGCGCCTTATAATCCGGTGCACCTTATGTATGGTTTAAGTACAGAAATAGACCCCGTAATTGAGACTGCACCTCATAATCAGGTGCGCCTTATGGTGCGGAAAATACGGTAACTTTATCATCCTGTGAAATTGCTGTGATATTTATAGTACTAAAGGATGATTTGCAGTTGGACATTCTTGTACGACTTCTGTTTGTAGTAACTTGAAACAAATTCTCTGGTTTCAAGGGTAAACTAAAGAACTGATTTTTTTTTTTATTCTGCCTGATATCTTTGTCTTTTTTTTAAAGTAATAAAAAACAAGTCATTGGGGACTGCTAAATAACACAGCAGAGTTGATTACATAATGAGCTGACCCGTATGGTTTCTTATTTTTGTTTGAAAGAGGAAAACTGATCATTTTAATTATGTAGATATATTTTCAGGAAGAGGAGCAGCAGGCTAAGGGTGCTGCAGACAGAAGTCGCTTTTCCATTGACCCTCAAATATCGCAAATATAACTTGCGCATAAAAAGTTACCGAATGGAAAACCACAATTTCGGCAAAACTCTAGTTTTTGGATTAAAAGTTTTTGCGCTGGCAAGAGGTGGTTTTTCGGGTGTTGCAAAATTGGTATATTATGCAAAACTGCAATGGAAAGACCTTTTTTTTCGCAACTACAGTCAGGTGAATTAAAAAACCAGGATGTTGACGGACGTTACAAGAAGCAAAGACGAGTTTTAAAAGAAACATGACACGATATGTGTGGACACACCAGGAAACCACATAATTTTTTTATTTAGTACGGGATAGAGGGGTAATATATAATAATAATTAGTATATCTGTAAAACAACATATTTACGTCCGTCGCCGTGTTTATGGAATGACTTCTCGTGTCATCTCGCGATAAATAACGGATCATTGCATTTGTGATTTAATGGAAAAACGGACATTACGCACTTCTGTTTTTTCGACATTTAGTGAATATCGGTAAAGTTTTGTGCATGTATCCAATGGAAAAGCAACTAGTGACACCAGTGGATGAGGTAGTCTTGTTTGCCAGCAATTATTTGTTGGACAATATTGGTGCAGCACTGGAAAGATAATATTTCTGTCTGTTATGTTTATAGAACACATGTGAAACTAGAATGGAGAGGCAGATGGCTCACGTTCACGTTCCGACATCTGCTTAGTGAAGGTATACCCTGCAGGTAAAAGAGACAAGGCAATTAAAATGTATGCTGTGCTAGACGAACAAAGCAACAGGTTGTTTGCAAAGACTGAATTTTTTTTTTACTTTTTTGAAGTCAAGTCCAACTTGACACCTTACACCCTGAAAACCTGAGTGGGAAGACAAGAGACTACAGGTCGGAGAGCTGCCAACTTTGTAGTTGAGTCTACTGATGGGAAATTTCAATTTATTCTACCCACCTTAATAGAGTGTGACCTGGTACCTGACGACAGGACTAAAATTCCATCCCCAGAGATTGCACACTCTCACCCTCACCGACAGCCAGCTGCGAACAAGATTCAACCCATTGACCAAGATGCTCCTATTCTCCTGCTCTATGGAAGAGATATTCTAAGGGTGTACAAAGTAAGGGAACAGATCAACAAGCCAAATAATGCACCTTATGTGCAGCGGCTAGACCTGGGTTTGTCATTGTGGGGGAGATGTGTTTGGGAACTGTCCACAAACCATCAGAGGTCAGTGTTTACAAAGCAAACATACTGCTTAATGGACGCACCTCGTTTCTCAAGCAATGCCCTACCAGTATCTACATGAAGGAAGACTACATTGGCATGTCACAGCATCTGGATTTAACCCTCCCTGCATGCATGGAAAATACAACTTTCACAGTAAGTGAAGACAACTTCAGATGTTCAGTGTTTGACAGAACACAAGGTGATGACAAACTAACTTTATCCGTAGATGACAAAACTTTTCTAGCCATCATGGATGCAGAGGTCTACTAAGATAATGAAACAACTGAGTTGCACCTGTGCCATTCTGCTCACCCCAACAGCACCTTCCGAGCAATAGGGAACAGGTCCTAAGACGTCTCTTCTCACTGAGGAAGTCTCTGGAGAAGAATCCAAAAATGAAAAGTAATTATGTAAATTTTATGCAGAAGATGAAAGACAGTGACTAAGCTGAGTCTGCTCCATCTTTAGACAAAGAAAAGGAACACTGGTACCTACCTACATTTGGCATCTACCACCCACGGAAGCCTGATCAGAGAAGAGAAGATTCTACACGTATGTTTGTACCCGTGTCACTCAGATCAGAAGAATCACCCACCCCGACCAGTGGTATTATGTACCAATGAAACTGAACCCTGCTGATCACACCACTAAGTCAATACCTACAGCTCAGCTCTAACACAGCAACTAGTTTGCAGGACCCGCCTTCCTGTATCATGACAACACAGTAGTCACCCAAACCAGATGTCTTGTCACTCATTGAGCCGGAAGCAGATGTTGAGATCTGTCCTGAGGTCAATACTCATGCAACCAAGGTGTCAGAAACCCAGTTAGTCCCACATCACTTTGAAAGATGCTCAAGCTGGAAGATGCTATGCCGAATAGTAGCAAATCTCATTCATGTTGCATCAGAGAGGAAAGGATGGAAATGTTTCAAAGAAATGCCCACCACAATTGAGCTTTGACAAGTCAAAACTGTGATCATTCATTCTGCCCAGCATGAAGCTTTCCAAGAAGAGCTGAAATGTCTTGAGATTGGCCAACCCTGGCAAAAGCGAAGTGCTGACAAGAAACTCAATCTGGTCATGGACGAAGATGGTTTGCTTCACATTGGAGGTCGAGAGCAAGTAAGAATAAGGTGGTGAAGACCCTCACAAGAAAACATCAACAATACAAACAATAACCCCTGTGATAATTATAGTGGTAGCAATAACTAGAACAAGAACTGAGTAAACTGGCCAGAAAGACAGAAAAAACAAACAGATAAACAAAAAAATTAATTAAATAAATAAGACCTATTAAATGAGTATAAGAAAAGAAAACATACACAGAATATCATTGACGACAGCCCAGATAATATCAGCAACAAATACACACAACAGCAGTTGTTCACATTAATCTGCTACAACAGAGTGACTGCATCAGAGTAAAACAAAGAGAACAAGGCAAAGAGACTGAGGTGATCTCAGTTTATTGCTGCCTGAGGCCCAAAGACAACAGGATCTGAGGTGACTCATCTGTGCCCTGTCCTGACCTGTGACCCCGAACCTCCTCCCCCACCCTCACCTTCCGGGATGGACCTCCTCCTCCACCCTCACCTGTCTCATCTGACAAGGTGGACCCCCTCATGTGCCCCCGCCCTACTGCATCCTTACCGACTGGAACTACATTTCCAAATGGACGCCCATCAGTCCTGGTGCATCTATAGCCTGTCCATCCATAGGAGTGGAACTTTCCTTCACTGTGGTTCTCCCCAAGGTTTCTCTTTTCCCACTGGATTGCATTCCGGTCACCCATCACAATTTCATTCATTCTTTATTTCATTTCCACAAGTTTTGTATTTTGATAATTCGGAAAATGGACCAAAAGAAGCTACGACAAGCGGACAGACGACGAGGTCCAGGCTCTATTGGGGATTTTTTGCGGAGGAGGAAATTCAGACGGACTTTGAATCACCAGCACGAAATGAGTGAGTTTGGAGTAAAATTCAAGTAAACTTATGCAGGATTATAAGAAACTAAAGGACCACAACGGTCACAGTAGATCCGACCACCGAACAAACTAATGGTATGTATATCACAGAAATATTCACTGTTCAGTTCATTCCAGCTGTAACAGTTAGTGACACATCAGCTGTTTAGTCAAAAGTCAGGTTAATCTAATACTAACTGGTCAACAGTCTGACACTAAATCTATTCGTGTTTTCGCTGTGAGCTGAACACTGATTTATTCTGTATGAGTTCCGGATGGACTTGCCTCTTTTTCCGAACCGGGGCTCGTTTGTGCCCTTGTCCATGGTCTCCAGACCTAGTCTATCGCCCAAGTCAGACATTTGACATGTCACATCACACTGGTAGGAATCTGTCATCATGTGTTCTGTTTTGCATTTTTATTACTTTTCATATAGGAAATTGAAAACTATGGAGTTCCAGCCTGCCTGTCTTCGACCAGCGGGTCCAGAAGCCCGAATCATTCACACATTTATTTCCCTTTTAATCGTAAGGCACCTTGTTTTTTTGCACCTTTTATTTGGTTTCAATTTTTAATAAAAAAAAATAAAAATTCTAACCTAATATTGTTTGTTCATTTATAAAGTATCAAAATATAAGTAGAATATAAGCACTTTTACAGGTAATATGCAGTCAAATTAAATGCAGGTATTTGAGTAAATCTGTCTGACTTAAGGGTTGAACCTGGACTATATCTATAAAACAACAGAAATGAAACAGAACCATACATCACACTTAAAGTTAGAAGGGATTTAGTTTGGGGAATGAGAAGTTGAAAATACATGTTCTGCCATTTTTAAATAGAAATTAAGGATATGTAATGTTAGTTCATTTCATTTAAAATGTATTCCAGATGGACTGAGTGATTCAACAACCAGCAAAACATTAAACCCAAACCGTCCCCTAACGTACTGTAATTTTATTGTGTCAGAGCTTAGTTTGTGAATCTACATGAACTGTTCTGCAGTTACTGCGCCCTGTTACATCATCAACCTGATCTGAGTAAATTACCCTGAACTTTGGGGTGCGGTGGAAACGCAAGTACCAGGAATTCTTTTACCCAAATAAGTTCCTGGTAAAAAAAGTTCCTGGTAATAAAGTTCCTGGGCTGTTGGTGGGAGAGGGCCTAAGAAGGGCCCCAGGGCCTGGCCAACCAGCAGACACCACAGACAAGGGGAGCCCCCCAGGCAAACCTGCACAGCCCACCCCCACACTGTCACCCCCCCAATGCACCCACATCCACACCACAGCCCTCCCTTAACCACCAAATATACATGCACACCCACACACCTGCTCCATCAGCCCCCTCGCACACCAACACACAGACACTGACATGCACACACACAGTCAGGCATTCAGACTCTTATGCACATACACAAGCACACCCACACAGCCACCCACGCAAACACATGCACACCCCCCCACTCCAGGGCCCCTAGCTGCCAGCCCTCCCACCCCTGCAGTGGCAAGCCCAGGCCAGCCCAGATCCCCCAGGAAGAGGCAGCATCCGGACGATAGACTATATTAAAATGGACGAAGCTTCCATTCACGTGACCCATTAGTTTCTGAAGAGTACAAGTGAACCAAGTTAGGCGGTTCCCACCGTTGCCATTTTGGCAGCATCCCGCGTTTTTGTCACTCCTGGAAATTCCAAAAATGGATTCAGAGGTGGAGCTGAGAGCGTGGAGGTGATTGATTGACACCCATCGAACTGTGGTGCCTGTAGCTAAGAGCTAACCTGGAGCTAACAGAGGTAGACAGGCTAAAGCTAAGGTGCGCTCTAAGCCAGCTAAGAACCGCATTTGCTACTTTCCTGCCCTCTATCCGCCTGATATTGCCGCAGAACATTTTAAATCAGTAAGTGAGCTGGGGCCCGAGCCGTGGACTGAGCCGAAGCCCGAGCTGCAGAGCGAGCCCGAGCCACAGAGCGAGCCGGAGCCTGAACCGCAGAGCGAGCTGGTGCCGGAGCCTGAGCCACAGAGTGAGCCGGAGACCGTGCTGCTCAGACAGAAAACTAGAGAGCAATGAGAGCAACTACATTTGTGCCAAACTACGGGAAATGCAGTAGAAGTGCAGGTGTTTCTCACTATGAAAAGTATGGATGTTAAAACACCCTCATACACCGTGGGTCCAACACCCATAATTCTCACTCTAATAGATGCTTTACGAAAAAATGGACGCTATTGACTTCTTACTATTTTTGTATAACCTCCCAGACACCTCTAAACCTGGGGGTCCGACCAAGAAAAAGTTAGTGCCCACAACAAATATTTGGTCGCACTCCGGTAAACCATCATTTTCCAACCTTAAATTTTTGTTTTAAAGTGCTTAGCACTGTGTTACAGTTTGTAATTAATTTTACTTTAAAACTTAAATCCTAAGGCTGAGCTAATTCATGAGCTCAGCTAGCACAGGTGCAGCACAGAAACGCAGTTGCTCATTCATGTACAGGTGGTCCTCAGGTTAAGCCGTACTCGACCTACACTGTTTCGACTTTACAATGCTCCGTGCTCCATAATTTTCTCGGTATCCTCGCCTTTGTCAACCTCCTTTTTCACATCATGGCCCCAAAAAAGAAAGCAGGATCTCCTAGCGATGCTGGTCCAGCCAAGAGGAAAGCCACTACGATGGAAACGAAGCTGGATGTCATCAAAAGGTCAGAGAAAGGCAAGACACTGACGAACAGTCGGTCGACCGTGGCGACCATTATTAAGGATAAAGCCCGAATTTCCAACTTACACCGAAATTCGGGTTATGTTGCCAGCGTAGGAACGGAACTCATTCGTAACCCGAGGACCACCTGTATATAAATATAATTTCACTTACCGAACAAACTGAAGCACAGACTTCTTGGATGGTCTGTTTGTGCAATCGATAGCAGAGCAAGCCATATTTGTCCAATAAGTGCACAAAACATGAATCCCAACATGAATTGACATGAACACCACAAACGCAACAAACAGGCCAAGTTCAGTGAAACAAAAGTTTTTATACAACATTGAGAAAAAACAAGCTTCAGTTTTTTTTGCTATCGTAATACAGTGGGTGCCATTTTTTGAATACAACATAGGGAAGATAATATCACAGATAGAACATCCAATACATGTTGTTTTCCATCATAAATCTCTAGATACCGTCGGCAACGACGAGAACGGTTTGGCAGATTACAGGACTCAGGAACAAAATGTGTATGTCTGCAGTCGGCACTTCATTTTAGGTCAATTTAATGTAATGAGAACCATTTCCAAAGAATCGTAGACTATGTCAGGGGTTATCAGAAATATTAGATTATTTAAATTCTAGTGAACTTTGTACTACATTTGTAATTTGTGCAGATTTCCTCACAACACGTATAAAAGTACACATTCGGTACGTAAGTAGAAGTGCAGATACTTGTGTACAAAAGTCTGGCAAAAGTAGAAGTACTGAATAAAGTTCTTTACTGAGTACAATATACGTAAAACAAAAATAAAAGTGCTGTGAAATGTACTCCAAGCATAAAATAAACTATAGCCGTCTGAAGGACATTTCTATTGCCTGTGCAAATCTAAAAGAACCTCATGTCATATTGGACCAACAACATTAACCTGACATTAATTTGTCAATTTAATGTCAGGTACTGAAATTATATTAAGTTTAAATCATTGTATCTATAGCAAAAGTGATACAGCCCGTTACCAGGTGATTCAATTAAGTAGCAGAATATGTCTGGAAATGACATTTAAGGCCACTGAGTTGGATCATTCACCCCATATTTTAAAACAAATGGACAACAATCCAACCCCAGTGTATTTAGTTATAACTAAATTAAGAAAATCGTGAATATCCCTCTCCCTTTTCGCCCTCGTTCGCCCCCCCACTTCTCTCTCCGGGGACCAAAGCAAGCAGCTGGATCTTTATCTTATCTCCTGTGCAGTCCAATCCCCCAAGGACAAGACATGGAGCAGAAGCCATGTCTCATACTCTCACTACATGGGCAATATATACAAACAGACTCCAGGACAGACAGATACAAACATATTCCTCCCCCAACCTCCCCCCGTTCTCTCAGTCTGCCATGGATCCCTTTGGTTTCCTCTTTGTCCTTCCTCGTGCCAATCTACTGTTCCTTTGAAAAAATTCCAACATGTATTGACGTGTAATGTGTCTCTGTAAATGTCATGTATTGCATGATCTGTGTCCGTACCTTCTGAATTCTAAAGCAGTGGCAGCACCTTCAAGTGGCAGTGGCCCGCACTAGTTTTTAGAGGAACTGTGCAACCTCAGTTTTGTTTGATGTATGATGACATGCAAATGACAATAAGGGCTATTCTATTCTATTCTATTCTATTCTATTCTATTCTATTCTATTCTATTCTATTCTATTCTA
>JAPTMW010000009.1:1451912-1463984 GCA_029822955.1 Ostorhinchus angustatus
ATAAATAAGCAAACCGAAACGTGTGTTCAGATTTCTTGCGTTTTTGCTGGCTCATGTTCAGTGCTTTACTGCACTTGCTTAAAAGAAAAAAAAAAGAAAAAATATAAATAAATTTTAAAAATCGGCCAAAAATTATAGGATGGCTTTGAGATATTTCAGGGTGGCTCGAGCCACCCTAAAATGGGGCGAATAATGTCCATGAGAAGTACGATTTTGTTTTGAAAATTGTATATTTCCGGTCCTGACAGTGGTGGTCGATTTTTATTTTGAAATTTTGTGTATTTCCGGGCCTGACAGTGGAGGTACCTCACAGTGGCGGTCTGCAGGGGAGGGGTCTGACAGTGTAGAGTAGGTCTGCAGCCAGACCCTCTTGGTTCAAACTGGAGCTGCTGAAATATTGATTATTTTTGTAACTGATTATTCTGTCAATTATTTTCTTTGATTCAATTAAACACTTATTTTATTAGGCAAAAAAAGTACAAATTAAAAAAAAAAGACAATCTCTCTCTCTCTGTTGATCCTTGCATTATGTGTCTGTTAAACACAACAGACAACAGCGGAATCGATGTGTAGTGGCAGCAAAATTAAGGAAACAAAGCTTCAATTTGGGAAAATTGTAATCAGATTTTTTTTTAAATCAGTTTGAGTTGATTAATCATTTAATCATTTCAAGTCTAGTTCAAATTTTGCTTTCTTGTGGTAATCACAGTGATAAGTGATGGTTCTTGGTGCAGTGTTGTCTGAGGGATCAGACCATGGTTTTGAGCTTAGGCATAAACCCTTCCAGTCTCCCGTTCACATTACCTGTTTCAAACCACATTGTTAATTCATTATTTTAATTATGCATTCATTCTTACTCCTAAATTCCTAAACATTTTTTAAGCCTAAATATGAGAAATGAATGCAGACTTGAAATCAAATCAAGACGAAATAGATTGTTTTCATACCATCTACATTGATGTACAAGTAAAAGTACATTTAATGTCACTGCATTATTTTTTTAATTTGAACTTTCCTTACTTTTCCAATTATCTTTTATGTATGGTTGTTGTTTCTTATTGAGTTTAATCTTTCCCAATCAACTGAAGTGATGTTGTCGGGGTGTCTGTTTACACGGAAAATAAAAACAATGGGTTTAAGAATGCCACATTATATGTCTTTTATTGCACAGAGGTTTCTTAGCTAGTGAGGTAATTTAAGTGTATTTCTTAACTGTCGGGAATGAAAATTTTTAGGTAGTGCCCTTTAACATTTTTTTGTTAAAGTGCAGGTTTGTGTAACCTGCTTAACTGACGCTATGCTGATACTTGTAAAGTTCAGATCACCTCACCTAAGTCTAATTTTACCACTGCAGGGGGCTGTAGATTTTAAAATATACAGTACATGCCATAATCCAGGATTTACACTGATGCTTTTTCAGTGAAACAGTGCAAAACACACCATAAAATGTTCTTATTTAATGAAATTGATTCTACTTTCAGATTTTCTACCTGCCCATGGCTCTGGCTGTCCCTCCATCGATTTTTGCCGTCCACATTCAGTTGAATCTACTTTACCAGTTTTGGATCCACACAGAGGTAAATTTAAGTGTAAACAGATTAGTTTATATATCAACAGGTGACAAATGAAAGGATATACCATCATACGGTGTCATGTTAAAGTGTCATTCCAACAGTCTCACTGCTCCATTGGATTTATTCTACAGTGTTTGTTACAAAACATGTTCCCTCATTTGCTGTTTTGATGATGGAGGTGGAGAGCAGTGTATAAAGTACTCTCATAATCATGTGGTGATTTTGAGGTCAAGGGGAATCAGGAATGATTCAACTGCATTGTCAATGTGACAGGTAATATTCTCAACTGACATTTGTGTGTATAAGATAAGATATATGCACTGTATTGAGAAAGATAGAGTATAAAAATTGCTTAAGGGGAAAAAAGTAAATACACAAACATAAATGGTAACAATAATAATTACAAAGTGAAATGAAACATGGACCATGCAGTAATATTAGGGTGAACTGAAGGTCAGAGTTATAAGATGGAAGTTAGTTGTTTGCCCTAAAAGATGACAGCTTCGGATTTTGATGTGCAATGTAGAATAAGACGTAGACTCTTTTTTTTTTTTTTAATTGTAAAGCCATATACAGAACAGATCTTTTCTTAATCACTGTTATAGGACTAAACATGCAAATAGACTCTTTCACCGATGATCACCTGTCAACTAGTTTTTGCAACAAAAACTAGATTTCTACCAAAAAAAAAGGTAAATGACATAAATAGATAGCAAAATCTAGCAATTGATGTACTTCGTTGTATGAAGTTAATTTACAGCTGATACTTATTTTTTATTGTAACATAGTTTTTGTGATTGTTGACTGAATGATGATATAATGTTTTCTATGCATGTGTTATGAAGCTGGTTCTACATTTTCATAAATATATGTAGTGTTGTTTTCATTGTTTATAAGAACAGGCAACAACACAAACACATCAAAACAATCCCTACCACCCCCCACCCATATATTAGCACCCACTCCTAGTGCAACAAAACATATTTGACAGACACAACTTAATTGTCTATACAGGGTGTATCATAAAAAAAAATAGACTCCGAAAAGTATCCACCAAATTTACAATTGAACATTTTCATGAAATGTTTTTGTTTGCATATGTTGGTATGGACATCTTGCTTCGGTCCAGACCAAAATTTATTGCATAATTGCATGCATGACTGAACACAGGCCCAGATCCTCAGATTAACCCTTTGTTTTCTGCCATTTGCACTGTTGCAGTGGACAGCCTTTCATGTACTTGGACATATACACTGGGATGCATCAAACATGCCAGAGGGGCATGGACTGTTTTTCCACCTAATCAGCTGTATGAGGTCCGAGATTGGGGTCAGACTGGTTGTGTAACCAACTGAACACAGGCCAACAAGAAAAATGACAACCACAAATTCTTTACACCTGATTAAAAGTGATAGTGTTTTGAGCTCAGGTAGTCACAGCAGAATGTGGGCTTCAAATTTCTGATGTTTTTACGGAACTCCTTTCATTCAGCTGTGGATAAAAATTGGGTAGGGCCATTGGCTTCACACATTTGCAAGATGGTTCATCCACAGTTTACACCACAACAGTGTGTAGTCATGGTGAACAAATACCATGGTACCAAAAGTGTGGCAGAAGTTCTTAGGTGTTTTCGTCGGCGATTTCAAAATGTTCAGTGTCCTTCGCGGGCAACTTGAATAAGGAGGCATACACCCACTGCCCCAGTGCAAATAGGATCAAACAAAGGTTTAATCGCAGTATCACAGTGGAGAAAAAAACAAAATTCGCATTTTGCATCACAGTTTAAGACTTTTCATCCAATTTGAACCCTTTAGCGATTTGGAGGAAATAAATTGTTTGCCCACCAGAAACTTGGTTTGTGTTCAGTCATGCATGCAATTATGCAATACATTTTGGTTTGGACCAAAGCAGGACGTCCAGACCAACATATGCAAACAAAAAATGTTCAGTTGTAAATTTGGTGGATACTTTTCGGAGAGTCAACTTTTTTTTGATGCACCCTGTACAGACAAGTCCTTTAAAAATTGCAAAATGGTGTCCAGATTTTATAAACATCTTTGATCTTTCCTTTAGCCATGTATGTCAGCTTTTCCATTGCCAGATTAGAAGACATTTCTTTAATCCATTGGTTTGCCGTGGGTCCTTGAATATCTTTCCATTTCAGATAAATAACTCGTTTGGCTTGTAACAAACAAAAATGTAACAGTTTCCTTTTTCTTCCAGTTACTTGAAACGGCTTAGGGAAGATGTGCAAAATACACAATTTAGGATCCACAGGGATAATACATTCTATAAATCTATAAATTAACTTAAGAGTCTCTTTCCAAAAATTCAGTGTTTCTTGAAGTTTTGGAAGCTCTTTCAGGGATTTATCTAAATGTGTTAAAAAATAAAACAACATCATCTGCAAAAAGGGACAACCGATGTTCAGTTTCTCCTATCTGAATACCTGAGATCTCAGGAGCTGGTGAATAGCCAGAGCTAGAGGTTCAATAGCAAATATAAATAAGAGAGGGGATAGTGGGCATCCTTGGCGTGTGGATTTGCAAAGTTTGATTGATTCTGAAATTTGATTATTTGTTGATATTTTAATCTGCAGGTTTGTGTATAATAATTCAATCCATTTAATATATTTTTATCCAAAGCCAAATCTTTTAAGCGTTTCAAAGATGTATCCCCACTCAATCCTATCAAACGCCTTTTCGGCATCTAATGACAGAAGGGCGTGGTCACTAGCATTGTGTTTTGCACATAATATGTTTAATAACATACATGTATTATGGTATGCTTGTCTACCAAACACAAATCCATTCTGATCTTTCCTAATTAACGTGGAAATGTGTGATTCAATTCTTCTGGCCAAAGCCTTGCAGAAAAATTTAGTGTCACATGACATTAAAGATATGGGGCGATATGTGCCCATTTCTGAGGCAGACTTACTGGGCTTCAGAAGAACTGAAATAACTGCTGATCTCAGTGATTCTGGAAGACTGTCTTTTCATAGGATTCATTAAACACTTCAAGAATTTGGGGCAGCAGTTTCCCTGAGAATGTTTTGTAAATTTCTATAGGGAAGCCATCTGGCCCAGATGCCTTACTACTATTCATATGTTTAAGTGCCTCTGTCAGTTCTTCAATACTCACGTTTCTTTCAATACCCGTTTTAATTTCTTGTGTTAATATTGGGAATTGAAGTCAGTTCGGAAAACTCTTTTGTTCTTCTGTGTTATCTGGATACTCTTATTTGTATAAATCCTCATATTTGGAGAATGCTTTATTAATATCAAGAGGCTTGACAAGTTGCTCTCTACTTTCAAGTGTAATTGAATTAACTGTTCTTTTAGTCTGGATTTTCTTAATTCTCCATGCAAGAAGTTTGCCTGCCTTCTCACCTTGATCATAATAAGATTGTTTCAGCCATGATTAACTGGTGGCTATTTTGTTTGTAGTGAGTTCATTATATTTGGCCTTTAATAGGAGCAGTTTTTCTTGTTTGTCTATATCATTACTATGGTACAAATCTTGTTCTAATGTTCTTATTTCATTTTCAAGGGCATCTAATAGTTCATAATGTGTTTTGGTTTTATATTTAGTGTAACTTATAATTTTCCCTCTTACATAAACTTTAAAAGCTTCCCACCTCATTGATGCACTTGTCTGATTTGTATTTATAGAGAAGTAATAATTAATTTTTTTTTATCCAAAAATTCTACCCACTCTGGAAGTTGAAACCATTTGGCCTGAAAATGAAATGGTGGTGGGGATGAAAATATATTAAACATTTGTAAAGACAGTGACATGGGAGCATGGTCAGATAATAATACACTGTCATACTAACAAGTTGTAACTTTTGACAATAATCCAGCTGAAACAAACAAACAAAAAATCTATCCATGGGGATGTATTAGAGATACAGGAGTATTCTCTTTTCTCAGGGTTCAAATGTCTCCAAATGTCAATTAGCTTTAGATCAGTCATAAAGTTTATAAGAACCTTTCTTGTTTGTTGGTGAGTATTATCTATACCAGTTGACTGGTGTGTTACTGGATGTAATGCACAATTAAAATCACCCCCAATTATATAATATCCACTATTAGAGAACAGGGTAAGAAATAAGTGTTGGTAGACAGAAGGATCATCACCCTTAGGTGCATATACTGACACCAGGTTAACCTGAACAGAAAGTATAGTACCATTCTGAAGGATCCACATATTTGTTTTTTAGCTGAAATGGAATTGATTGATGAAGTGGTATTAGCACCCTTCTTGCATGTAAGTTGAAAAAGGCTGAGAAAACCTGTCCGTGCCACCTGTTTTGAAATCTGTTCATATCTTTTCTCACTAAATGGACTCCTGGAGGTCACAACCTGAGCATGCACCCCTCAGCATCAGTGGCTGTATAGTGGAGAGAGTGGAGAACATCAAGTTTCTGGGAGTGCAGATCTCTCAGGACCTGAGCTGGAATAAGAACACCTCAGCAATTGTTAAATGGTCCCAGCAGAGACTGCACTTTCTGAGGAAGCTGAAACAAGCCTCTCTCCCCACCAAGATCCTCAGAACTTTTTACAGAGGTGTGGTCGAGTGTCCTGACATACTGCATTTCAACATGGTACTCCAGCTGCAGTATGTCAGACAGAAAAGCCTTGCAAAGGATAGTCAGGGGAGCTGAGAGGGTCATCAGAGTTTCTTTACCCTCAGTCCAAGAACTTTTCCAGAGCCGCTACAGGAGCAGTTCACTGAACATTGTCAGGGACTCCACACATCGTCTCCATAAACTCTTTGAACGGCTGCCATCAGCCAGACGTTTTCGAAGCATTAAAGGCAGAACCAACAGACTGATCAACAGTTTCATCCCACAAGCGGTCAGAATGTTGAACTGCTGACGTGCATACACTCTGCACTTTAATCAAGTAATTTTAGTATCTGTTTTTCTGTGTATTTTAAGTCTTTTAATATTTAAATTATTTATTATTCTGAAGGTCATTTTAACTGCCATGCACTTTACATCACAGGCTGCTGCTATGGACACTGAGATTAAATTGACAATCTGTAAACAAATTTTCAACAGTAATAGCGCTTTTCCACTGCAAACCGTACACCACTCTACTCGGCACGCTTCAGCACAGCACGACTCTACCACTTGTCAGACCAGCACGGTTGTGTTTCCACTGCCAGCCGTTACTAGTAGGGACTAGTTGAAGTGGGTGGAGTTGGCGGGGTCGACACTCCTGTTCGTCGTTTTCAGGTGACTAATAAAATGTCAGTAAAGGTCAGTAAAGTAAACAACAACGATGGAGGCACTGGATGACATGGAGGCGGTACTGCTGCTGTTTGTGCTGTGGCTTGTTGTCACTGAAAACACTGTTGACGTTCTTGCAGGTATGTTTTTCCACACATGGCGGGTGATTATTTAAAGATCACCGAGCTTCATTGCGTGTATGAGGACATTTCCTCTGACCAATCAGTGGACAGCACTGTTCACGTCACGTTTTAGTGCTGGCTCAGCACGGCTAGAGCCACCTCTGAGATGGGTACGAAAAATCGTAACGGGTTCCAGGTCCGACCCCCAGTGGAAAAGGAAAAAATGGGGGTAGAGTCGAAACATGCCGTGTAGAGCCGTTATGAAAACATGCAGTGGAAAAGGGCTGTAAGTGTCTTAGGGATGTGTGTATGTGTGGGGGTGGGAGGGGTAGGGGGGATGAATGCACGTGTGTAATTTTTAACCTAGTTGGATCCTGGAGAAACACTCTCTCATCTTGACTGTACTATTGTTACATGGACAGCAAAATGGCAATAAACTTGATTTGATTAAATGTGTTTCCTAAAGAAACACTGTTTTCGATCATATCTGTTTAATTCTGCCTAGTACCTATTTAAGTTTCACCAGTTTATTCAAACCTCTTAAATTCCAGCTAGAGATTTTTACTTCTGACCTGTCCTTCATACCACAGTAAATTGTATATTTTAGTTAGACTTATAGAGATGCTTTGCCATAGATGTATTTGTTGTTGTCTGTACAGAAAACTATATCGGTTAACAAAGACATTCTTTATAACAAAGCACTGAGAGAAGACTACCACCCTAAAAAACCATGTACATTTCCCCAAACGAAAGGCATCTATTAACCCCCTTAAACAACTAAATTCAGTTATGTAGAACATAACATCTGCACTGCCGGTGGTAACATATGAGTGTGCATACATCCTTGCATATACAGGCTCACTAACAAATGAAACATATAACGGTCGTCCCTCAGAGGCTTTTGGAAGCATATTGAAATAAAAAAGTACATAGTAAGCAAAATAAATAAAGATGGGACTCTTACGTAAAGTTTTTATGTCCATTTATTTGATCTATCCCCATACGGAAACAAAACAAAAATATTTCAAATATGTAGAACTTAAAAAATCAGGTTCATACATGTTTTTTTTTTTTTTTTTTACACCTGTCTAATTATAGTGTCCCAAATTATAAAAATGTAACAACTTAAAAGCCATCTATTTGTGATAAATGGTGTAAACATACCTTGTATCAACATAAAGTAAGATCAGTTCTTACACCTTTGGAGTTCAGTTCCTTATGGAACATGGAGTAGGTTATATCCTTTTAATGTAGTCCTCCGCCTCCTTCATGGTCTTAAAGATGAGGCGTTTATCGTTGTGTGTGATGATCAGATGAGCCGGGTAGAGTATGCCGTATCGGATTTTCCCGGCCTGGAGCTGGGTCTTCACTCCACTGAAGCGTCGCTGGCGCTCCCAGGTCTCTGCCAACAGATTAGGAAAGAAGCTTACTCTGTGATTTCCATATTTCACCTCTTTAATTTTGCTTGCCGCTCTAAGTATCTTGTCACGGTCTCTGTAGTTCAAAATCTTCACAATAACGTTCCTGGGTTGGGCACGCTGGCTCGGGTTAACTTGACCTATCCTATGTGCCTGTTCGATGACCGGAGCAGTGGTGAATGCTTCATCCAGTGCTTTCGGAAGCCAGTTCTCAAAGAATGTGCACATCTGAGCATTCTGTCTTTTCAGGGAGGCCAACGAGTCTCTAATTAGAGCACCTTCCTCGATCTTCTTGATCTTGGACTTTATCCCTTAATTTGTCAACCATTTGCTCTAGGTGTTTCACTTTTTCTTGAAGAGTGACCATGTCCTCTTCAGTCTGGGAGATTCTTTCTTCAGCCTCCCCGATTCTCTTTGAATGTGACGTTACATCTCCCTTAATGCTGTTAATGGCTTCCAGCATATCGTTGGATTTTTTCCACAAAATATTCTTTAAGCGAGTGTATTGCCGTGAGTATTTAGCTGTTCATCAGAAGAGCAGTAGCTTCTCTTTTGTTGCCATCCAGAGCAATAGTTGGATCTGCAGCGTTAGCTGTAGCGCTATTAGCATTAGTGCTAGCGGAGTTGTTAGTGGTGATGCTAGCTTTATTGGTTTGCACCGCAGCTTTAAATGATAGCTGACTGAGTTTCTGATTTTTAGATGGCATATTCTCTTTTCTTTTTCTCCCAATATTTTTACCATGAAATACCAGTGTTTTCGACCGTCTTTATGAAGATTCTCTCCAGGATCTCAGAGTGAGCCAAGTTCATGCGTCCTCTCAGCAACACGCCATCTGGTCCTCCAATTCTACATTTTCAGTTTTGAAAATGTATTTAATTTTTTTCCCAAAATTTACTACATTTAAAGCAATATTTGTAACATCCTTAATTGTCAGAGATGAATTGTAACTAGCAGCCTATCAAAACCATAGAATAAAGTACTTTTTATGATTCATATTGAGCAGGATTGAGTTGAGTCTCTTGCTCCAGCCCTCCACAACAGCCCTGTTTTCTCATGTGGCCTCTCAGGAATATTAATTGCGATTTACAGGCCTAATACTGTATAGACATGGATTCAGTTACTTTTGATTCCTCAATCTATAGAAGAAAAGCTGATTTAATTGCAACTAGTCAAAGTGAATTGTGTGTTTCATTATTTTTTGTCATTCATCAAGAGTCAACATATAGCCCTGAGGCTGTAAGATGTCTCCATCTTAATGCTGTTAAGTGTTAAAAAAGTAATCTACGACAGTCTGTGAAGTTTTCTTTCTCCTTTTGCCAATACTAATCGCTCTAAGTCAAGCCTTTGTAGACCCCTTTTTGCAGTGAAACCTGTGTTCAATAAAAAATAATGAGATTTATGAAATGTTCCAAACAGAAGCATGACCACTCTCTGGCTTTAAAGCAACTGCGAGTATCACTTTTACAGTCCCCATGATTGTTAGGAATGAATAGATTTGGAACAGTCTCCATCCTTTAGTGCGCTATTAGGGAAAGCATTTGTAATAGTCAGTATTTTCTGTGGGGATGTAATTTATGCCTCTTTTATGGTCCTGTTTTGATGTCATGTAATTTATTGGCACACTATTGGTCCAGCCTCAGTGCTAGACTGAAGTGGTGGAGACCTCTTTCTTTCAAGATAAAACTCTCATGTTCAACTGCTAGACAGAGCCATTACAGGGAAATAATTAATCGCTAAGATGTTATGTCCGGCCGAGTGCGCTCCCTCAGATTGACGTTACTGTTGTGATGATGCAGGAAAACTTAAATCAAATTATGCCAAGTGGGGCAGGATCTGATGCATCTGTTCAATGTCAGAGTATCTAAAAAAAGATTAATGCATGATGTTTTTATGCACAGAATGTACTCCTGATTCATTAAATTGTATGACATTTTTATACTAGGCTATATGTGGGTGTCAAGTTATAATAATCACTATCAGTGATGTAAACATCTCTGTTTCTTATTCTTTTCTGCTATTATTCATATAAATGATGTAGTGCAGTATTTAAAAACAAGCACTACATTTTAAAGAATCTTGCGCTTTAAGAGAGATGAAAAGGTGTCAAATGGGAATGGGTCTGCTATTAAATGAACTTATTGTTAGACCACCATTTTTAGAATGGTACATAAAATCAGTGGAACTTTGTGAACATACAGTACAAAGTTGGACACTTGTGGACCACCAGAAAGAACAGAACGTACATGATCAGTAACATGTAAATCACAATGGTAAACAGTATCCAACTTCAGTAAGTCCTGGACAGGTATTTTAGTAAAGTACAGACCATGTAATCTAATAAAGGTAAAAAAAAAATAAAAAAAAAAGGAGCAAGAATCAGATGCTTGTTCACCTGCTGGCAGACACAGGATTTGTTCACATAACAGAAACCCAATTTAACTTTCAGTTTGCAATGACCTCAATATGTGGCTTGAATGACATGCTCTGATAAATTAAAAATATATATATATCTAGACACGGTATGATGGAACCATTTGAATTTCAATTTAGCAGAGATATTCAGAAGATCAGATGTTAACACATGTTTCATTTGAAAGTATGGACTTGCATATGTCTACATTTAACACCAGTTTAAGGTTAGTTAAATGGGACTGAACAACATTAAACCAGGAAAATCAAGGGTTTGTACTGCTCGAGTGGATGACTAGTAGACATCATCTGAATAAATGTGAATAGATACCTCCATTTTAAATAACTCCCATCCGTTGGACTGCCTTTTTCAGCTTTCTCCCTCTGAATGGAGGTTTGTAGTCCTAACGTATAAGACCCAAAGGTGGTAAAACTGCTTTGTTCCAGCTGCTCCTGAGTTGAGCAGTCTGTATATACTGTGCACAATATATTTTCTTATGTATATATATGACTTTATCGTGTTTGTGTAGGTATTAGTTGTTTTTTTTTTGTTTTTTACCTCTTTAACTTCTTTTCCTTTTAATAACATTTTGAACTTTCTTCTAACTTTTTAACTTTGGCTTTAGTCCAACGGTTTATTTGATTTTTTAGCACAGTCATTATTTTATTGAACTTTCTCTCTTTCATGTTTCTTTTAAGTCCTAATTGTGAAATCTTGAACAGTAGAAATGGCTCTTTGAAGGGAGCCGGATCTTGAGGAGCCGTTCCTTTCAAAGAGCCGTTCAAAAGACTGGCTCCTTGTGATATATATATTTTATGTATATATACAGTATATAAGTCAAACAGAGGTAACTCCTTTTTATCATGGAAACAATCACTGGTAGCAGTTGTAAAAATAAGATTTGGGTCAGTATAATCCAAAATTACACTTAAACTTCATTTGATTTGTGTTTGCGTTATAAACATTCCACATAAGTTGGTGCCATATCCCCATGCTTTGACAGTGAGATCGCTATTGTAAATTTTCCTGAAAAACTTTGTGGCACAATAAAAAAGTATGCAGGCTACACATTACTTCCATGAAGCATCAACCTTACTATGAAATTTTCCACACAAGAACATTTTGATAGTACAGAAAGGATGTAAAAAAAAAAAAAAAAGAATATACACTGCTCAAAAAAATTAGAGGAACACTTTTTAATCAGAGTATAGCAACCTATCAGTCAAACTTCTGGGATATTGATCTGCTCAGTTCAGTAGCAGAGGGGGTTGTTAATCAGTTTCAGCTGCTTTGTTGTTAATGAAATCA
>JAPTMW010000009.1:2201522-2212200 GCA_029822955.1 Ostorhinchus angustatus
ATAGATAGATAGATAGATAGATAGATAGATAGATAGATAGATAGATAGATAGATAGATAGATAGATAGATAGAATCTCATGAGTGCCATAATGTTTAAAACAAGTTGCATATCGTCACCTTCCTACAATAATTGTAGTTTTTTTTTAGTTTTCTGGAAATACAAAAAACTTAACCAGAAATTGAGTATTTGATGATTTAGGCACAAAAAAAGGCACAAAAAAAGACAGTCATTTTTGTAAAAAGGAAGGTGACGATATGAAGGTTATTTTCATGAAGGACAGCTTGATTTTTGTGACACCTTGAACCTGTCTGAGCAGGACTCAGTCTTATCACCAAAGACAACCTGGAAGCTCTGAGGTGATGTCCTGTGTGTATAGACTGCACCATCGAACTGCTGTCATCAGATGTTTAGTGACCTTTTCTCACAATCTCCTCTTTCTAACACCAAAGAAAGACACAAAGGGGATCTAAAATAATCCCTGTGCACACAACTTAAAGATATAGTTGCTCTGATCTCAACTGACGCTGACATACTTGCTCTACATACATGCATAAATGCATAAACCACGCACCTTGAAGAACTCCACACATCAAATTTATTTATCGTGCTGCGTTTCACCAGATGTGGAAATGTATTCTGCACAGTTGTTCCACAGCTCTGCTGTGCATGGTGATAGCATCTCTGCATTTTATCTCGACAAAGTTCCCCAGTGGGAGTTCACACAGGCGTGCACTCACCAGTTGCATCATGGAAAATGAGTTTCTAAATCCAACATGGCATAAGCAGGGAATGTAGATGCCAAATTACACCTCATAGAATAAACATGAGCCAAGACATTGTCACTGTTCTCCCACCTTTACTGTTGTATTGTTGCATTGTTTCTCGCATTTCTGTTGAGACGTAGTGGGCAGAGCTCCACTGTGTTTTATGTTGCTAGCAAGGCCTTGCATGAGATAATCACCACTAATTTATCATTTTGACATGCTAACATGGAGGCGATAAACTAAACAAAGGGAGAATAGTGTCTTTCACAGGCATATTCACTGCTTTTTTTGTACTCATAGGCTGTCTATAGGGACTCTAACACCAAGAATAAAAGTAAACAAAAGCAAACACTGCAACTTGTTTTTTTGCATCCCCTGTTACCTTATGCAGGTAAATATCACAGAACAGGATCAAAGTAACACTGGTTCATTTTATCTGAATACTATTTAAAGTTATTCTCTCTCATTTGTTTTCTCAGCCTCCCCCCCAGTGGAAAACAAACTGTGCGAGGGTCCAATCCCTAACACGTCCCAGCTGTGCCAAATCCCCTGTCCCATTGACTGTCAAGTGTCACCATGGGGGGCTTGGGGCCCCTGCACTTTTGAGAACTGTGAGGACCAGGCCGCAAAGAAAGGTATGAAAAAACATGACACCATTATTTAAAGATGCTTTATGTATCATTTTAACATGTGTTTGGGACTAAACAGTCCCCCAAGGTTGTTCAGCTGCCTGGTACTTTTAGGTGATATTCCTCAGAAAAGCTTTACAGGAAGGGGCTCGTAGACATGAAAAAAGTATAAAAGAATTATGAATGCAAAACTAAGTGCATTCCATTGAATAAGAGAGTTCTCACCTCCAATAGAGTAGCCTTTACATCAGTGTTTTTCAACCTTGGGGTCCAGATTGCCTGGAGTTCAAATGGGGTCGCTAGTAGTCTAGTAATTGATTAAAAAAACAAAACAAAACAAAAAACGTACTGATAAAAAATATATGGTGAGTCGAGAGAGACGATCACAATACATAAAAGACATGACAAACTGAAGCTGAAACGGATGCACTGTGGTACTGTTTATCTTTCAAATGTTCATTGTGGTCAGTTTCAGATGCTGCAGCTCTTTCATAATTCATAGTTTGAGTTATAGTTTTTTCAGTATTAATTTGCAGCCTTTTAAATACAAGCTTGACTGACTACATATCCTGGCTAAGGAAAAGAAAATTCTCACTTTGTGCAGTAATCTACACCTGGCTTTTCTGCCTTCATCCATAATAATATACATTATATAGCCTAAATATCATCTAAAATTAACATTTATTTGCCACATAGTGTAGCAAACTATTACATGATCAAAAACAAATTAATTTTAGCAAAAAAAAAAAAAGTCTCCATTTTGAATGTCTGGGGTCACCAGAAATTTGTGATGTTAAAATGGGGTCACAAACCTAAAAAGGTTGGGAACCACTGCTACACACACACACACACACACACACACACAACAAACTGTATAATATGTACTAGGTAAATATTATCAAGAAAAATAAAATAAATATACATGAGTGAGCGTGCAAAGTCTTGTGTGTTCTTAAAATTGTGTGGTTATAAGGAGGAAACGCATAAAGATTAAAAGCAGCCTGCAAATAAGGACTTCATAATCCATTTCATTAGCACTTATTAACTTAATATTTAAATTGGCATAAAAATTCAGTTTAAAAATTTACTTTGACCTTTGCACTTCTGGTCACCTTTGGCAATAAACATGTATCCTGTTCCCAGTGCCTACTCTGCAGCTTTTCATGAGGTAATTATCATTTGTTAATAATCAGTCATCAGTCACAGCACTAAACAGTCCAGTCTTTTTCTTGTTTGTTGTCAGTAATCAAACTATCTTAAAACTGAATGAGTTAACAATAGTAATTAATACGCACAACAACTTCCATAATTCAACAATGACACATTCGGCTGTGGTGAAAAAAATAATGTGCATGGTTATAAAAGATTTGTTGCTTTGTTTTTACAGAACTGTCTATGGTCCATTAAACTATTTATATTGTTTTTTAAGGTGAAGGGCTCAATGAGCTCACTGTATGAGGAGTTTAAAATGTTTCATTAACTTCACAGTAGTTCTAACCCACACTGGCATATTAAGATTGCATTTACATGCAGTATAACCTTCCAGGGTAACACTGAAAGAATATCACTAAATAAATCAGAATGTCATCCTCAATCATCTAATATGGTATAGGATGAATATCTAAGTGAACATTCGGCCTTCTGCATGGCTTGGTTTATGTCTCATGTGCATATGGCTGTCAATCTACACCATTAATGAAAGTAAGAGACCTCATAGTAAGAGAAATAGTCAGGATGCCTTTTCTAACTGGAAGCTTCCAGTTAGAGGCTTAAGCTTGAGGGGAAAGCAACCGGGTCTGCAAGAATCCTTCATATTAGTGTTAATGAGCTGTCTCAACAAGTCAGCCAATCATGAAAATCTACCCTGAAAACCCCCACACAAACCGGAGAAAGTACAAATATGTTGTTTTTGGGTGTGTATGTCACAGGCGCTTTTTAACAACACATTTTCCCAAGTTTACAACACCTCACAGACGCCGTTTGCTGTGTTGTAGGTTTCAAACTGAGAAAGCGCCAGATCACCAACGAGCCGGCGGGAGGACCTGGAAACTGCCCCCACCTGGTGGAGGCGGTGCCGTGTGATGAGCCCAGTTGTTATGTCTGGCAGCTGGTCAGCCTGGATCAGTGTGTTCCTGATGACGACAAGCCATGTGGCCCTGGTACTCAGCTCGCACAGGTCCAGTGTGTCAACAGCAATGGTGAGACAGAGGCATTTACCAGCACTATTCAATGACAAGATGGTATGGAACATATTACATGTATTGTCATTTTCCACATTTAAACTGTGCCTATACCTCTGAAAGTCATAAACTAATAACTCAGAGGCTGTATCTGAACCAAGGCAGCGAGTTTATACAATTTCAGCACATCGGAAATCTGTGTGACTAAACTTAAATTCACTCATTAGGTAATTTTTTTCCTATAGTTGCTCATTAGCACCTCCTTCCTAATTATGTCACACATCCAGAGGTGTCAAAAATATTCACATTCATTACTCAGGAAGAAGTATAGATACTAGGGTTTAAAAAACTGCAGAAGTTGAAGTATCAACTCAAGCTTTTTACTCAAGTAAAAGTGTAAAAGTACTGGTTTCAAAACTATTGAAAGTATAAAAGTAAATGTAAGGGGAAAAAATGCCATTAGCACAAAAGCTTAGGCAGCTCCACAGGGGGCTATAGTGCACTACCCCACCTCTCCAAAAACCATTTTCTAAAGGCCATAATGACTATACTGTTATATTAAAATGTTAATGTTGAAACATTTGGGATGAACTAGGCTACCTGTTTTAGCTGCCTATATGCCCATTGAAAATGAATGCATTTTACTACAATGCAAATGTATATAAGAACCATATATGTGTATGACTGAGCACTAACATGTGTTTTATGGACTGGAAGATATGATGACTAGTTGAATACAAGTACTGTAATGTTGCAAAAAATTTGGTTTGATGGATCACGTACAAACCAATAGGGTGTCTGAAGGGTATATATTTATACTTCTCATCCAACCACAAACAAATTCACTCTATCTGGATGGTGCGATTTATCTGGATAGTTTTTTTATTTTTATTTTAATGATTACAAGCAAGAATGAAAAGCCAAAATGAAATAGGAGTAACAAGGCTATTTTTAAAATGTAAGGAGTAGAAAGTACAGATAATTGCATGGAAATGTCAGGAGTAGAGGTAAAATGTCGCCTGAAAAATAATTACTCCAGTAAAGTATAGATAACCAAAATTTCTACTTAAGTAAGGTAACAAAGTATTTGTACTTTGTTACTTGACACCTCTGCACATGTCATGAAATACACAATCCATCAGTGAGCAAACAACATGTAGTCTGTCATGTCATTCAGCCATGAAGCACATGTTTGACTCAACAGTCATCTAACCTGACACAAAGGGCAACGTAACAAGACAAAAATATCTGACTGCTACTGTAAGTTATTCAACAGAAAATGAGTTGGGAAGTAATTTTTATTGATAGCATTTATTTTGGGGTTTTTCACATGCTCTTATCTGATGGTTAACGTGGAGTGAGCAGGCTGGAAACGACCCTGGGCCTCAGCGTAGCCTGTGGTACATGCTTCACCAGGTGAAAGTACAGGGTTATTCAAAAAGAATGAACCAATTTCATGACGCATTGCTTCAGTTCTCAAGCATCATCATGGAATGAGTCAGTGACCATTTGAAAGAGGAGTTTTCTAAGTTTTGAATGGCTAACCTCATTGACCTTAAACATTGATTAACAACAGCGATCAATTCAGTGGATCGTGATATGCTGATATGCTGATATGCGTCTGGAAGGAACTCTCTTATTGCATTGATGCTGGCCGTGTTGCAGAAGGTGGCCACATTGAACACTTGTAAGACAGGAAATAAAAGTTGATTTTGAGTAGAATACTTGTGGCTTGGCTTTAGTTTTCTATTACTTTTCCTTATTAAAATATTGCGTAATGAAATCGGATCATTCTTTTTGAATAACCCTGTAGTACGTTATATGAAAAACTGCATGTAACTACCAAACGTTGAAACCATGATGATGGTGATGGACCAATATTCATACAACAGCAATGCATAAATTTGAATTTTCTTTCAGTGAGAAAATGTGAGCAAAATCTCCAACGCACTTTGAAATACAACTACTTATTGGGCCATACAGTTGTCACTGATGTCCCATGTCAAACCAATCTCAAGTTTTAAGAACCAAGACTATATTTCATATCAACCCTTCTAGATGTGCATACGTGTATTATTGTGTTTTAAATGATCATAGCACTTTTCATCCACCTCTCTGAGACATTTTGATTTTGTTACTATTAAACCCTTTAATGCCTGAATCTATATCCAAGTGTGTGTGGGTGTGTGTGTGTGTGTGTGTGTATATATATATATAATATTTGTTTTTGCTTTCAAACAAATGCTAAATTAAGTGGAGATTGTTAATTTGACTATAACACATAAAACAGATAGAAATTTGTGTATGATGCAAATTTGCAACAGCAAACATAATGCTAAATAGTAATGAAAAAGTAGTACAGATTTTTCCATCTTAGGAGATGGAGATGGTTTTATTGATGCCATAAAATGATTTTCAGTGTCCTGACTAGGAACAGTATATACTGAATATGCCTGAACCGGCATTGGGGGAATACATATGCTATCTGGGCTGAATCCATAATGGAAACAGTTTGATGCAAATCTGTTGACAGCTGGCGTTAAGGGGTAACCCTTTTTTATGGTTATTTACAGGGACTGGCAACATTTGTTTAGTTTTATGCCACGTTCACACCAGAACTGTATACAATTTTAGCCCTGATTTTCCACTCTAATATTTTTTGCATATTAAGAACAAAAGTTCTTAATATGCACAAGCAGATCGTAGCTTGCTTCCATGTTTGAATTATGCATGGCAGACACTTGTGCAATATCTAGCAAGTTAAAAATCAAGTCCACCTGCAGAGTGAAATGTTTTTTGATTGACAGTGACAGCGATGACAGCCTACAACCAATAAGTGCACAAAGTCCTCTGCTGTGACCAACACAACAACTCCTTGAATCCAGTCTGTTGTTTGCAGGGCGAGCACAGATACATTTTCTATCAGAATAAATTCACACACACAAGCTTTTCTATCATTTGAAACAGTAAGTCACAAACATGTTCTTGTCAAGCCAGAACATGAGCCGGCAGCATCACCAAGCCTTCCTGCAGAACTGACAGTCCTTGGTACCAATGTCTACCCAGTCACTTTCTCCTCCATCCTCTTTTCTTTTTTATCCTTGTGTCTTTGGTACAAATTAGCACATAAACTACTTAGATCAATATACTCTGTGTGGATTTACGTTAAGTCATGCAATGTCTAGTGCTTTTATTGTGAAAGGTAAGGACAGACACAGTGGGTCTAAAATGCACTGAAGATGACAATGTGAGAGCTTTAAAACCTGACAACATGGTTGAGACCTTGAAGTCTCTGTTATTATTTTATAACTTTCATAAGTCAAGGCTCAGATATTACTCTGCAACTCTAGTGTCTTGTGTTGTCATTTTATAGATTTAAGAGCTCTTGCCACACTTAGGAACTCCCATATTTTTTGTAATTTGTTTTGGAGACCAGTCAAGGATACCTCCTAGAGAAAATTGTCCTTATATGTGACACCCTGTTGCTGATCACTCATGTAATGTGAAAGCCACAACAAATGAAAGATTTCCTGTCATAATAAAGACAGTCATGTAGTGTGACCACAGTGACTGGACAGCTTTATAAGTTCTGTAGTGTAAAGACCATGAGTTGTATACAAATGATGGATGGAGATTTTGGGAAGCTCCCCTTTGCTTTGTGGACTGCCAATTAGGAGCCTTTCAGAAGTGACCATATTTGGAAATATGGGTGGAGCTGGAGAAGTGCAAGGGGTGAAGGGTAAGGCAGTTGTGGACAATAGTTTATGATAAATATCAAACTAGAAAAGCACTTGGAGAGCGCAGACCTCCGCCAACCTGACCAGTCCCCCTAGCTCCATTTACCGCAATGTTAACGAAAATTTTAAAGTGATCCAGAATCCTGGATTTCTTCTGGATCATTTCCAAAATCTAATTGATTGTTCCTTGTGACATTTCCAACATGCTGTGAAAATTTAATCAAAATCCGTCCATAACTTTTTGCGTAATGTTGCTCACAAACAGACAGACAGACAGACAAACAGATAAACGCCGGCAAAAACATAACCTCCTTGGCGGAGGTAACTATAAAAAGAGCCTGCTGAAATACTGTAACTTAGTACAGACTTGACATATTATAAATTACCTACAGTTAAAAGCAATAATATTGACTTCACATGATGTATGAACTCACTAATTAGTAGGCAAGTTGACTGACCATATATGTGTACATGTACAAACAGACAATATAAACAATAGACAATATATTTGTTAATGTATTTAAGTTATGCTAACATGTTGGGTGTAGTTGGGTACCAGTACGCTTCATCATTTCTATGAAAAAACACTTTGACATTGTCCAATTGAGCTGTGTGTCAGAAATGGAAATAGGTCTACAATTCATTTTAAATGCATTTTTCTGTTTATTTTATTCAAAAAACAATAGCACCAAGTATTTGGTATGTCAATAAACTGTTGACACCATGGATCACCAACATAGCACTTTTGGTGCTACATGTAACAACTTTCTAGACCACCCTAGCAACTTTTTTGTTCTTTTTTAAAAAGCATCTACCAACAAATTTAGCAACTTTTAAAATGTGTTTACAAACTTTTAGCCACTTTTAAAAATGGAGTCAAACACTAAAACACACACATTTTCCCTCTAAATGACACCAAGTGATTTTCTCTCACAGTCAGAAAACACATGGTCTGTCTGCCTAGCTGTAAATGTGAGTGTTTCCAACTTATCTACTTTGTTGGTATATTTAGTATAGTTGGTTTATACTTGGTATATATTTATTTATATGTTTCAGACTCCTCTAGAGACTGTCTGTCAACGAAGTAAATAGCAAAAAATCTATCAACTTTTTCTGGTGGTATTGGAGACTTTTGGAGACTGACTTAAAAGCAAGTATCATTCCTTGTCTAAAACAAATCACCATGAGGTTAAAAAAAAAATAAAAAAAAAAAACCCTTAAGATAATCAAGCCAAAAAATGTAAAAACAAACAAACAAATAAATCCCCAAGCCGGGATAAAGGAGGATGGTTGGAATTGTGACATCAAAAAAACAAAAGAATTGACAGAGTATAGTTCATTTGTAGTTCTAAATATAACAGTGTTTTTAGAGTCCCTTCTTAGCTCTCCCACAATATTATTCCTCTCGCCTACATCGTTCATTACATTTATATGCATATTTCCATTTATGCAAATTAGGTGATGACATCATTTAGTAACTTCTAGCAACTTTTTGGACAGACAATAGATACCTTCACTACTGAGGAATTAGAAACACTGAAAGACACCTGTCAAAGTTACACATGGCAGACTTCTATCACCTTAAAATCTTACTGAGCTTAAATTTATACGAAGTCTGGTCACTGGTTCACTTACTTTAGAGTTCAAATAAAGTGGATGAGACCAGAATGAAATTTTGTGAAGCCTTCATCGAATTGCCATCAGTGTTGTTATACTTAAAAATACTGACAGTTGTTTAAATTTGGAGCCTTACTGTAACCAACAGGTGTACACAACATTTGGGAAAGATATCAGGGCAACATCTTAAGAGCATGAAGAGATGTGAATATAAGAAATAACTGACGTATTTATAAATAATCAGGACAAACCATGGTCTTTTCTCAGCCCTAACCAAAGCCTTTTTATTGCCTAAAAGAGTTAATATGTGAACTCCAGTCTCTTAATTTTATCCATCTACAATCTACCCCACCTACTTTACCTCCAGTCCATTGAGGATCTTATCATTTTGAAGGTCAGCTCTCTGGTGACCCCATGTACATACGTGAGGAGAGTTCAATGAGTTGCCATTCATCAAGTTTGCCAGGAGTTCTCTCCAGACTACCCTCCCTGCCTATCTCCCTACCCCTTCTAAACTCTTTCTCTCAGTTAAACATCTCCTACTTTTCTGCTGGGTTCGTTCAGTGTTCCCACCTCCCTCCACGCTGTCTTTCTCATTACACTTTCTCTCGCCACACGCACAATTAAACCTTACTCTCACTAAATCAAATCAATCCCCCGTAGCCCTGGGTCTCAGAATATCTGGTGCCCTTTGCTGCCTCTATTTTTTCCTGCTACACTTTATTACTGTAAATCTTTAATAATATAGGGAGTGCAGGCGCAGAGCTGCAGTGTGGATGTCCTGTTGCCTTCGGGTAGCAGACAAATGTTGGACAAAATAAGCAGTAACCTTTTATCGATTTTTCACACAGTTACTTTTCTCAGACAAGCTCTGAATTACATATGGCCTTTATTTATACAACGATGTTAATTCAGAATGTGCTCCATCCATAGGAATGTAGTTCATCGCAGCAACATACACAGTAACTCCTCTTTTGTAATTCATATTTTATAATCCAGCTCTGTGACTTTCATACATTCCCTGCTAAAGAAGTTAATATACCCAAATCACAGTTCATGTATCATGTGCAGATATTCAGTAAAGTTGCCTCATAGTTCCTTCCTGCCATACTGCAGGAGTAAAAGAAACTGTGCGCTGCTCTTTCTCCCCTGACTTTGCTTGATTGATCTCCCCACCTTCACTCCCCCATCTGATGAAAATTGATTTGTTCTGTTTGGACTTTCACTCTGCTTTTCGCTTCAGAGATTTTCTTACCACAACGTCAGCTGTATATTTTCTCCAAGTGTGTCCCAGTCATAAAAGAAAATGCCACACAGGCAGGGCCCCAGACAAAAGGCGAAGGTCGATACAAATGTTATTGAAACTGGCTATTGATATTCCCCATGCTGACTGGCTGCCCACTTAGGCAGAGACCTGTTTCTTCTCCACACACTCAGTATGGAGGGTTTTCTCCTCACATAGTCGCTGTTCTGTTCATTCATGCATTCTCTGTGTGAGTCTCAAAACTGCTGGGGTTCCATGTCACTTCTTATTTTCATGCCTCCACACTTCAGTCATGATTGGTTCACTGCATATCTGTCCAAGAAACATCTTAATGCAAAATCAGACCAGATCTGACTTTTGAAGCTCAAATGATTCTCCCTCTGCCAGAAATTGCAAAATCAACCTGTCAAAGATTGACATTTTCCGGCTACACATACTGTACTCTGCTTGGTTCATGGCAACACTCGAAGCAACACAGACAAATA
>JAPTMW010000009.1:2353566-2363586 GCA_029822955.1 Ostorhinchus angustatus
GGTGAGGAGGTCCATCCAGACAGGTGAGGGTAAGGGAGGAGGTCTGGGGTCACAGATCAGGACCTGGACAGATGAGTCACCTCAGGACCCGTCGTAATTGAGCCTCAAGCGGCTGCATCTGAAACAGTAGCCACTCTGGGAAAAAGAGACACAGGGTGAATAGCAATGAACAGACTAAGTAGACTAGATATTGTAAATTATTAGAAGAGACAAAAGTGGTACATAATACCAGACACAGGTGATAGGATTCCCCGGGTATTATTGCTTCTAGGGCAGCAGGATAGGATTTAAAATGCAGAGTTCTGTATAATGAGTGGTTGAAGCAGATTGATCCAGTCAAATAGTATAGAACTAATGAATAAGTGGGCTGTGAGTAGAGCTTCTGTTAAAGGTTAAAACATTCAATTTAATATTACTCAAACATTCATCACTAGAGTATAAAAGCAAGAGTGGGTCTACGTTGTTAAGGTGGTATAACTGTAGTGTAGCAGTGTTATTTAGTAGACACTGAATATCATCCTGTAAAATGTTACTGGAAGTGAACAACTTTTAAACAATACCACAAGTGCATACGATCTCTTTTACATAAAATAAACTACAGTTACAACTTCATCTGTATATTGAGGTATTTGTATAAAAGTAGTGTCTTCTTCATCCTCAGTATGTAAGCGGCAGAAATTGATTTGATTTGTTTCATGTGCAGTAGACAAACATTACACTGCAGACTCATAATGACATGACTAGATAAAAGCGAGAGCTGAATATTACCACAGGGAATTTCTGTCACCCGCAAATCCATTAGAAATGTACTGATCTTCAAGTCTTTATGGTGTTTTCACTAGGATGAGGACATGCTGCTCTCTAGTGGCTACAGAAGGAATAAACTACTGATTGACCTGAGTTTGTCCTCCAGTATTCAAACTACCCTATGTTTAAAGACAGTAAAAATGAAGAAGACGTGGACATTTTTATGGATTAATAATTGCAGCTAATATTTGAGTACATGAGGAACTTTGTTGAAGTTTCGTTTAGCAGCAGAAAAGTTATCTACTTGTTGACAAGTTTGCTGCTATGTCTCGTTATCTCTGGAATGATTCTGTCAGCTTTTAATCAGAGAAAAATTCTCTTCAGACAGTTCTCATGGGATGTCTTCTGCTTGTTTTTTTTACGTTTTGTCCAACGTAGTCCTGTCAAGTATCCAAATACTCAAGAGACCATTCCAGCACAAGTCTCTGAATTTGGAGAAAAGTTAGGGGAAAAGTTTTGTTTAGTGTTTAGAATTATTAATTGGATTGTCCTTCCACAATATGGAACAAAAGATAACAATGCAGCATGGACATAATTGGACGTGATAATACAGAGAGAATAACCAAATATTATCTTTACTGTCTGTCCCTATGATTGTCTAGGCTAAATACCAAATTTAATACATTTCCTGAGTTTTTGTTAAATTACATAAGGCACTAACTTACGCCATGATTCAACAGTCCTATATTTTAAGCAGTGTTGACAACACAGACAAGTACAAAGACAGAAATCACGCTGTCCTCCACTCCACTAACAACGCTTTCTTCAGCCTCTGAGGTGATATAGCAAATGTCTGGCATGGGTATTGAGTTTGCATGCAAATGAATGTACTAAAACCTTTTAAAGCAGTCAGGTGTCGTACTAGACCTGTCTGTCCTATTTTTAAGAAGGCAGGAACAGTTTGTTTCCTGCCGTTTGTTTACCTGAAGATCTGTCTGTCATGTTCTTTAATGAGGCCTTTTCTCCTCTAACTGTGTTTAAGAATGCAGGGTAGTATTGGCTAACTAAAAAAAACATTTCTCCGTTTTTTTTTAATTTTTTTTTATTGTACTTCTTTAAAATTTTGACTTGAATATGGGATGTGTATGATGACTAACATAGGATGTAATAAAGCTGAAGTTGAGGTAGCTGTTGTTGGCTTAACAGACCCAAAGATATTTCTGGGTGGATTTCCAACTGAATATGTCTCTACATTTACCCTTTCCCCAAGTGATTTATCAAGATTTATCATCATAGGAGTTCACATGTTGATTTCAAACCCTCTAACACAGTATAACAATTTACAGATGACAACTTGACAGCTAAACTCTAGTATTCTCTGAGTTCTGCATTTTTCAGTGTAAATCATGTATTTTCCTATATTTAATTTATTCTTATGTAGATGTTCATAAAAGCTCAGAGTAAATTTAATGGTTACATCAAAATAGAAAAAACTGACATTTTTAGCAAAGTATATCATTAACTAAACATAAAAACAAGTGTCTCCATCCACGGTCACTTATCAAACTCCATGAGTTTTACTGGTGAATCAGTGTTGTAGAAGATAACGGTGTTTCCACGTTCACAACATCCAAACTGGTCATATCTGATGGCCATGAAAAGAAGACAAACTGCATTTTACCTCAATTATTTACATGGCTCAGGAGGTAGAGCGGGTCGTCCAACAACTGAAGGGTTGCCGGTTTGAATCCCACTCTGTCCTAGTCATGTGCTGTTGTGTCCTTGGGAAAGACACTTCACCCACCTTTCCTTCAGTGGCCCCACACACTGGTGTATGAATGGCAGATGTAGCTGACCACCACCAGAGAGTGACTGAATAATGGATCCATAATCCAAAGCGCTATAGAAATCTAATCCATTACTACTATTGATAGGATAAATGATTCAACAGGTTTAAACTTTTAGATCAGTAGATGCTTTTCGATGACAGTGGATGTTTGGGCCTTTGAAGGTTAATGGAAATCATTAACTTATGGTGTAGTATCTAAAAGTTACATATTCTGGCTAAAGTTAATAACGTTACCTTTGTATGTATACTACTGTATGATCACATTCACATCACAGACTTAAATCATAAAAAAAGAGAAGGAAAACAGAAGTATTATTGTGTCAGTAGTCTATCTAAATGGGCTTCTAATTATGTACGTGTGAAACACTAAAGCTAATCTACGCCTACTCTAGTTCTACCTTTATGTTGTAGTTAGTTTTGTTGTGTCACCCTGTCTCCCATTGTGTGGACCATGCCATCTTCAGTGTATCATCCCCACAGCCTGGCTAGTGCCATCCTTTCCAGTTAAAACACTTCTCAGCACATTATTGTTTGAGTGACTCTGCTTTTCTTTTAATCTCTTCACACAGCAAAAAGCCAAAGAGACCTCAGAGACAGAGGCCACAAAACAACCGACTAAAACCTCTGACTCTTGCCTATGACGGGGACACGGACATGTAGTCCTCTGGGAGACGCTTCACTGAGCACTTGACCTGTCATACAGACCTCCTTCATTTCACCATTCCACTGACATGGATGTTTGCGGCGTGAATGGAGACGTCACTGAGCGGAGAAATTACAGAAAATCCTCTTAACTGAAAACAGAGACACTGGTGGGGTTTATCCATTTCAACTAACACTCCAGTCACTCCTCTTTGTTTGTTTTTTTTGTTTTTGTTTGGATTTTCTTTTGCAAAGAGCTTTCGTGACCGCCATCGTGATCAATGAAATGCCTTTTTTTGCCCGTCCATGGTTGTGTAAAGGCGTTTTTTTCAGCTGGAGGATTGCTGGGTGCAACAGACAGACAGAAGCAGCTCTCCCCTGTCTCCGAACATGGCAGCACTCTCCAACTCTTCCCCCGCGCTTTTTTTTTCTGCTTGTCCCTAAAAATGCTGAGTAGCTAGAGGCTTAGGATGCTCTGACGGTTCGTACGTTGCCAAAAGTCACCGCAGGGAAGAGGAGGAGGGAGAGGAAAATCTCCATAAAAAGGTTTGGATTCCTTTTTCTCAATCCTCAACTGGGTTTTGACTCAAATCTCTTTTACAGTCTTGAACAAAAGGGAGGCATTTCGTTTTCTTTTTTGTTTTTGTTTTTTTGCTTGATTCAGAGGCACACAGGCCTGTGCTGTGGGATAAACAGATCTTTGCGATGCTGATGGAGCAGCAGCCTGCAACTCATGGAACTTATTGCCTGCCTTCGCCCCTTGGTTTGTTTCAGGCACTACATTGCACTATATTAGTGCAGCATGATATGCACATGTGACTTCTTAACCTTCTATTGCCATAAAACACTGCCTCTTCCACTGACACAAGCATAAAGCAGACCAACAGTGAAGGTCAGAATGGGAGGCCACAGAGGCAGTGGGAAACCATGTTTAGATGTGTCACAAAAACCTGTGTGAATCTCAACTAAGTGTATATGTATAGATTTAATTTCTCACAAACCGAGTTTTTGGTTGTAGTAAAAGTACCTTTTGTGGTTTGTAGATTTCGTCTGGTGTTCTCACTTTTTTTCTGCCCAGATGCGATTGAAGATTGAACTCTGATATCAGCGGGAGTCTTCTTTTACTGCTTTCAAGTTATTTTTAACCATGAGAAATCAAAGTCACACTTCATTAATCTTCCTTTAAGTGTTTTGTGCAAAAGCTCAAATTTTGCAGTGATTAAAAAACAGAGACCAATATGGTAACACTCTATAACAAAAGTACTTAAAGTCACATTATTTCATTAACAGTTAACTCTTAATGTGTTGAGTAATATTTATTAATGGTGTTCATGTTAACTACATTGTTCAACAGTTTCTGAAGATACAATCAACATTAGAAATTCAACAAATTCTGTAAAGCCGTGTGAGGCGTCCGTGTTGTGATATTGGGCTCAACAAATAAAACTGAATTGAATTAGTAGATAGGCTAATGTAATGAGCATTAATACTTATATAATGAAAATAATAATAAAGAACATTAACAAATTAACATTTATTCAGGGTTTCCATCTTCATCTATGGTGTAATGAATATTAGTAAATGTTTCATTAAAATGATAATAATGAAAGTTACATGTTAACATTTGATAAATGTTAACAGACCTTTAATACAGTTACTTAATGCTTATCATGGTTAATACACTAAATGTTTATAATATCTAAGGTAATAGAATCTTTCTAGAATATTAAATAAGGTATTAGATTTTCAATATGGACACCATTAGTAAATAGTTAGCTGTTAATTTACTATTAATGCTTTGTTGACTAACGTTCTACTTTTACTGTAAAGTGTTACCAGTAACTTTAAAGCATCATGCAAATGTCATTTCTGCCTTACTGACGAGTTCTATCAGTCCTGTAATAGCATTCTGAATACTTGAATGGGGCCCAGCATCCAACTCATCTGGCATACAAGGGAGTAGTTGTTTTTAACATCACTTAGTGAGCATTACTGAACTATAAATCAGAGGATTTTAAACTTTTCATGTATCATAGGTGCTCTATCAATTCTCAGTCATAACACATGAGGTAAAATGTAGTAAAACAGTCTGTACAAAATTAATACAACATGTTAATAAGAAGAAAAATGCTTTTGCTCAATTCAACGTGAAAACAAACTGGTGTGGAGAATGTTTACTTTTTTGTTGAATTTGTAAATAACAGCAATTTTTTTATTTTTCTGAGGAAAAAAATAAGTATGTGTACATTTATTTTGTATTGCACAGAAAATGTTTAGTTTGAATATCGCAAAGTGGGTGTATGATATTGCTGATTGTTGTTAATCATGATGCAAGTTGTATGTTGTAAACACAAAGCTAAAGAAAAAAGACCCAGAAAAAGACGAAGGCTCAGCCATTTTGTACAGGTTGTTTATATGTATGGGACAAAGTAACTGAAAATAAATAAGGACACGGTTGCAAACCTAAAGAAATCAAGTCTCAAGCTATTTACTCAGTTTCATTCTATTTTCCAAAAATAATATTGTAATAAAAATAATAATTCCAAAACATATGGGATAACTGAAACAAACACCAATGTTCATCCCTACAAGTTGGTTTTTCAGAATGAATTCGACAGAATCAGAGACTGGAGCAGCTGCCCAAACCCAGATCGAACCCTTTCTCCAAATCCTTTAAGTTTTAATAATGTGTTGTAAGGTTTAAACCAACTTTAGTAGTTTCAGTATCTCCTTTTGGTTTTTCTTAGCTTGACAGAGGCCAAAAATGTGACCTCTCTGAAACAGTTACACCTTTTCCATGACCATTAGACATGTCCTCAGTCATGATTATTTACTCTCTGCATCAGTTTGGGTTAAAGAACGTGATGCAACTGAAACATATTAATCACTGCAGTAATTATTCAATGGAAGAATCTCACTCACTTAATTAAATCTATAGTAGGACTTTTTTGGCCAGACTGTGTATTTTGAACAGGGGCAGCCCCTTCAGTTACAGTATAAGATGTTAAATAAGTCAATGGGCTCAAATCAAAGTCACAAATCACAATATTAATCATAATAATCACTACATGTCTTTGTAACCAAACCATAAAGCTAACTTAATAACTAAAATACACTCATCAAATACGACCTCTGCAAGAATGTGGTAAATTTTCAGTCCAGCATAATATACTTAGTGCCACTAAAAACACACAATCCAAACATGTGGTGTAATTTCCAGAAAATTATTTGCTCAGGTGCCTATTTTGTATGTGTTGCTCACGAGATGAGTAACACAGTTAACAGCTGTAAATTTCTGTAAAAACATATCCATTTTTACATACCAAACTGATATTCCACTCGGGCCTTTTCAGAAATTTTGTTGCCAAGTGCATTGTGGGAATGGGAATGGGAATTCAACGTAGCCGCAGTATGGCTGCAATGGCAACAAACATGGAAACTGCTTCATTGCTTCTTGCTGCTGCGTGGAATTTTGAAAAGGCTAGAGTGACAGTTTGGTTTCGGTTTGGTATATAAACAAACAAATGGCTTGTGATGGAGTACGTTTTGAGGTTGTTCAATGTGAGGGAAGTGATTTACATGCGTTGGCACGGAAAGACTTATAGATTAGTGATAAGGAAGCTATCACTCTGGTTTTACAAATTCGAAGAAAAATTTGTGATGAAAGTCATACGCAGCTTTAAGTCATCCTATAACTTTGGTGCGTTTCCTAACCCCACCTCTATTGAAGTTCTACTGGAAAAACCACATGTTCTTATTTTTTCAAAAGCTGTTCATTTCTATAATAATTATGATATTTTACCACAGTATCTATGTGAAATAGATTTTGTAAAAAATGTAGTTTTGTTTTACAATGAACCAGGGCTGCACAAATCAAATCATAATTACAATATAAACTCTATGAAATCTATAATTTTGAAAACGTGCAATTTAAAAAGATCCACATTTCGAAATGGGGAAAAATGCACGTCTCTATATTTATGTTTTTATACTAGTTAAAGCAGGGACGTCAGTCATTTTAGTTCAGGTTTCACATTCAGCCCAATATGATCTGAAGTTGGTCAGACCAGTAAAATAATAACATAATAACCTATAAATAATGTCAACTCCAAACCATTCTCTGTGTTTTAGAGTGAAAAAGTAAAATTACATTATGAAAATGTTTACATTTACAAAGTAATCTGTAATCTCAAAATATAATGTAAATAACCATGAACAACCTGATATTTCTTAAGAAAACTAAGTGCAATTTCAACTATATTATGCCGCACTTTTTATCATTTACATATATTGCATTATAATTTACAGATCACAGTGGATCTACAAATACACAAAACATTTAGTAACAGGCAGAATATTGTTAAAATTGCACTTCAAGACATTTCAGGTTGTACATATTTGTTTAGCATATGCAATTTTCCTTAAATAAATATTTGGCATTGTCATTATTTATAGATTACTATGATTTTTACTGGTCTGACCCACTTAAGATTAAATTAGGGAGCATGTGACTCCTGAACTAAAAGAATTTTGACAGCATTGACTGTTAATAATATCGGTGTAATTTTTGCATTTCACAAGTTTACAAAATCACAGCTTTAGCTGAGTCAAAGTTTGAGTGATTTAGTTAGGGGAAAACATTTCAAAATTAGTCATTTATACATGTTGGTGGTAGAATCACCATTTTGTAACAATCAGAACAGAATGTTTTCACTGCATCATGCAGAGCCTTAAAATGAACTAGTTAAAAATGGGATCAGATCTAAATGCTCTTAAAAAAAAAAAAAGAAAAAACAGTTTAAACCAGCATGCTCCACCTCTGCCTACTTGTGTTTGCAGTATTAAACATTCAGAGTGAATGCAGGTAGCAGCCACTAGATGTCAGTCCTGACGATGAGAAAAGAAAAGTTGTTCCTTAAGTCTCTGCTGTGGATTCCATCCTGCTTTGCTCGCCCTCTCTCTCTCTCTCTCTCTCTCTCTCTCTCTCTCTCTCTCTCTCACTGACACCCAGATGTACAAACAGCAACTTTCTCACCTCGAGCAGAATCTCCAACAAAAACCACCATAAAAAGCCCTGCATCAGAGACGAGCACCAGCAGACCCCAGTGAAGCGCCTCCACCAGCAGACCCCTGACCCCCACCTTCTCCTCGTCTGAATGATCCAGCTCTCCAGCATCAAAACCGCCACTTCTTCCTCTTCTTCTTTACACGCTCTTTATTCCAGCCAACTTCGGCAGCTGATAACACACAAGTCAGGAGGACAGTTTGTTTTTTCCTTTTTTTTTTTCTTTTTTTGAGGATCAAGGACGGGTTGTGACATGAGGAGAGACAGTCCACGAAGAGGCATGAAGACCACATGTGAGTGGGTCGCTGCTCTACTGCTGCTCTCATTCATCTCTTTGGTGAGTTGTCCGCTTTTATTTGACCTTCTTCATGTCGTTTCACATCTGGAAAGATTTCGGTGCATGCAGTAAATGTCCCGTGAAATTTACGTAGCAGACATTTAGTGTTAAGATGACAAAATTTGCAAATGTAAAAGCTTTTTTCTTTTTTTCCCCTCCATCTTTGCTTGATTTTCCGGGTTTTAAATCATGTTTATTTTTCTAAATTCTTTTGCTGTGATGTTTCTGAAAATAAACGCATCATCTCATTCATCAACTTCAACATGAATTAGCTAATGTCAGCGCTAAACACAAGCTTCCCAAATCCAAATCTGCATCTTGACAAATCCATATATATACACACACACACACACACACACAGTCCTGCTGGATATTTCTCCCCTCAGCACTATCCATTCAATCCCTATCCTGCCTTTTTTCCTCCTCCTTTCTCCTTTTTTTTTAAATACAGAACACCTCAATACGATCCGTGTTTGACAGAACAGCCTGAGCCCATTATGACAAACAGCAGCAGAATGCTCCTAACTCAGCCGCCTTGACAGTTTGTGACAACCCAATTCCTTTAATCCTCGTGGAGACAGTAACCCCTCAACCCCACCGATAAATCTGTCAACAAAGCAATCAAAGGTGAACAGGAGCCACTCCTCTTCGCCAACAAAGATTTTATAAACTTAATCCTCGCTAAAGTTGACTGGCCTTAAAAAGCTCCCATGGTGTTATCTGTGTTTAATTTGCATAGTGATGGAAAGAAGTCAATTACTATTAATTATTCTCTACAACTTAATACCCATTATCGAATTGAATTCACCGTCTTGAAAACCATAAACTCAATTTCACAGCTGACTAAGCGCACTAATCATCTTACCCCCACCCTGTTTTTTTTTATTTTTTTCCTGCTGGTTTTGGAGAACATTAGGATCCTTTGATTTCAAAAGCAATAACATTAACTAGCACGGTTTCCTGACCGACTGTCACAATAAACGTATATCATGAAGCATCTGAGTTATATGTACAATAGCATCTTGGTAGTTGGAGCTGATCTCGTAGCATTACTTGATGGCAGTGTGTTTTTTTCCAGTCAGGGCTGCCAAATTGCTTCGCTATGCTTTAATAGGATGATCATAATTGTTTCGTACTTGGTGCATCCTAAGCTTTTGCCTGCAGCTCCTTCAACAGATTGACAGACCCATGGGAACCTCACAAACTTATTTTGGCCGCCTTTGAACCAAGTCGTGTGTGAAATAATATGATTATGCATTTTTCCTCTGGGTAAGTTGGAAAACTGGTGGCTACGTCCCCCCCCCCCCACACACACACACGCACACACACACACACACACACACACACACACATCTTCTTCTTCCTCCTCCTCCTCCTTCG
>JAPTMW010000009.1:2366636-2377657 GCA_029822955.1 Ostorhinchus angustatus
ATAGATAGATAGATAGATAGATAGATAGATAGATAGATAGATAGATAGATAGATAGATAGATAGATAGATAGGTATAGGTATAGATATATATATATATAGATATAGATATATAGATATATAGATATAGAGCAATCATTTAGTGTATTCATGACACCAGTCATACTTGTCTCATGTTGTATGCTGACTGTTTTGGTTGAGATTTTTTCAGTAGTGACAGTTTTCAATCATTTGATCTGTTGTCAAAGGTGCCATTCACTCCAGAGTAAGCCGACACAGTTCTGGCTGCATCTTCTGAACTAAAAACCCAATGCATTTGCTTCATTACATTCAAAAGGTGTTTGATGGTGATAAAAACTCATAAATACTTCCATGGAGTTTGTGTCGAGTCTGTGCTGAGAACTGACCATTTCCCGACATTAGGATTTCAAAGCTAGTACTAGCTAATGCGCAATGCTGTGACTGTAGAGGAGCAGAAGAGGATCATGATTTTCACTTTTTTCATGATTTTTCTCTACATAGTCAGGACATGGTGCTACTCTTTAAATATATTCAGACCTTTAAATGTGTGTGTGTGTATGTGTATATATATATATATATATAAAGAAAATATATTCTTTTTTTACTCCACTTTTAAAAACTCAAAACAGGTCTTTCTAAAAGAAATGGAAAATGTGCAAATATTAGAGGCTTAAATTTCAGGACAGGCATTGCATACCAAACATGCCCAATAAATGATAATTTTATTTATCTGAAATTTTCTCCTATCTTCTGTAGATATTACATACATTTCCATAAACATCTAAAGATATGCATGCTTACGTATATGTCTTCTAAATGCAGTTGGGGGGCAGCAGCAAAATTCGAAAGGAGTGGCCCATATATGCACAAAACCATGGATTGTAGCTGAACTCTGAACAAAACAGCCAATCAAGATTGTAAAGTGGCAGGCCCAATCTGCTATCAGGCTGCTCCTGTGCTTTCCAACTCTTTTAAACTAGAACTGTCGCACTCACAAATCCTCCCAACACACAGCCGTCACAAGCGCTGCAGCATTCAGGTAAATGAAAACTGACACACACATTCATTCTTCCTCGCAGGGTTTTGTGTATAGCCAACCGCCGAGTCATCCGGCTTCTCCGGTGGTTTTATTAAAGGTGAAATGTGTTGGCTGTTTTGGGGGTCCGGCCCATAGAATCTCCTTGCGAGCTCCCGAGGGAAGCCGGGGGTGTTTATCTTCCTGTTTCAAAGAGCGGACGCCTGTGCCTTATCACAGCCTCGCCATGAGCAGATAGCATTTAGGTTTGTCCAACAGCCTACCTGCTGCATCTGGCAATCTGAGAGTCGTTTCCTAAAGGACTTCTGCATAGCGATGCTGTTTGTGTTATCTTGTCAAGGAATTCTGGCCTTTACATGAAGCCTGGGAATAATATTAACACACGAATAAATGGGGTTTACAGGATGGGGAACTCCTGCACAACACATACTAGGTCACAAAGTTAGGTAAACTCTGTGCCAAGGAATAAAAAACTGTGATAAAGTTGCCACAGATTATTTAGATTTACTTTAGTTTTGTTTGGTGATTCATTTCTACACACCACTTATTTTCTGCAGTTTAATTTATCCTTACATTATCAACTGTGTTATTGGTTGGGCTGCTGCTTAACTCAAGACAATTTTTCCAAAATTATTTTTTGAGAATGGTGAGTTTTGCTCAAACATGTGATTTATTTCAGTTTCACATCAGACTGTCTTCATATACAAATATGTACTTTCCAGAATTTATTCAAATTGAAGTCAGACATTTTTTAGCTTTTGCACACGATAATCTGAGGAGTTTCCTCTTCATTATTGCTGGACTTCTTTTAATCAATATTCAGTTAAATATGGAGGACCATATCTGAAGCCACCCCTACATAATATTTACTCAAAAACATTTGAAAAGGAGTCTAAACTGTGAAAAATGTATTGCATCTCATAGGTTTCACTGTATTGAATCTCAGCTTTTAAATGTAAGATTCAATGCAAGCTGTAAGCTTCCTTAATGTTATATTAACATTTAACTCTGCTATATATTTAGGGAATAAGGGAAGCATCTTTTTTTTACAATAATATTGTCTTGTGCTGTATGTGCAAGTAAACTGAATCCAAACTGATAAATACTGTCAGAGCCATCATTAGCAGCTCTTAAACACATCATGCATCAACAATATTTGAAAGTTTTGGCCTAACTGACAGAAATATAATTGGCAACTATTTATAATCTTAATTTAATGACACTTTAGGGGTTTACTGTTGGGGCTATTTAACAGTTGACATGACAGTAAATGAAATTAATATGATGGACTTCATGTCATATAAGGTAAGAGTTCAAATTAAATGGATACGTTTATATGTTATTTGACATTTTCTAGGCCGATTAACTGATCAATTATGAAATGTTGGCAGCTAAAACATAGATAAGAACTAGGTTATTCCTGTAACAGTCACCTTTACTTATATTTTCTGAGCTGCATAATTTTATCAAATAAATAATATATTTAGGTATTTTATTTTGTGTTTTCCACACCTATTTATTTAATATATGCATTTAGTGTTACATACTAGGCTAAAATGGCTTTAATCATATTTAAATCAAGTGAAATCTACATCTATTTGATCATATTCTGTGTTTACTGAGTGTCTTTGAACTTATCATCCTCCTAGAACTGTAGTGTCGTTTGGAAGGTAAAGTAAACACAAACAATTTTCAGGAAGTGACAGTTGTTTTTCCTACAGTGCCTCTGCTCTGCAAACTAAAGTAGGCTTTCAGTCTCTCCATACTTTTTTATTTTGCTCTTTAAAGCACTATCCTGCCTGTCACACACATCAAGTTCCACAATCTTATTGAGAATGTTTACTGAGCCAAAAAAATGTTTTGTAACTCTGATATATTTTAAAGTTGTTATCTGTAGAACGTTTACTTATTAAATTTGCCTCTCAAAGATCTACAGCTGGCTAAGGTCTATTCTCTTGTATTCAATAACAGGGTGGAACAAGTGTTCAGTCCTGTTATTGAATGTAACAAGGTGTAAGTTCTCATAGAATTTATTGGACTATTGGCCCTTTCTACCTTATAACCATAATTATTATTTTTTGAGCTTGCACTCTGTGTTCCTAAGTCAAACATTATTCACACTGTATTTCACACCCATAACACTAACAGAATGATAAAAACATTAAAAATAATAATAATAATAATGATTTCTCCTATAGGTATGAAATCAAAATGTTACTGAATAACAGGAACCACTGAAATACTATTGAATGATTAATTCTTAATATGTTTTCTGTACGAAAAGGTGTAATTTCTTGTAGTAAACATTAGCCTGCAATATTGTTGCACAATTACTAATTGTTTAAGAGTTTGTTAATCAATTTTCATTATCCACATTTGGGGGATAATTCATCATCAACAAGCAGAAAGTCCAGTTCACTGATTCGTAGTACCAGCCATGGCCTAAAACACCAATTCTGCACAAATAGCAAAAGTATAAACAGCATGACTACAACTGCCTTGAGACCATTTTTCAGGAAGTGACAAACAAAACAACTTTCATCCTGGCATTTAATCAAATACGTTTCTACAGTCAATTTCTTTAAAATATATCTGACATTATCATAATAGTTTTGTTTTTCTATAAAACGTTAACACCCTGTTAGATTACGGGTCCAAATTCTTTTCATTGGAATTAAAACGGTGGAAGATGTGTCATAAAAATGTACATGTTCATTCATTTACTCATTTCTGTGTATTCCATCTACTTTAACAGTAAATATTAAATTTGTATTGTTATGCATTCCTCAGTTTTCAAGAGTCTGTTAATTGAGTTCCATATCATAGAGTGAGAGGATAATCTGATAGTTAAGGAAAGCCCTGCTTATTGATTTGCAACACTACCATGGCCCAGCAGACTAATTCTTCCAAAGATAAGTACAGCTCCAAACTGTGACAAATTCCTCATATCTCCCCATACCAATCAGATGCCTAAAACTGTAAATAAACTGCATTTAGATTTCTAAAACACAGAAATGTTTTTGTTATCTTAATAGGCCGTGAAGAATAAGTTGATCCAAAATGTGTAATTTAATTTACAAAGAAATATCCTTGAACTATTAAATAATGATAGTTTTGTATCTTTGCAAAGAAGAAAACACCCTGTTTGATATCTCTGAGGCATCAGCTAATATTTGATAAAAGCCATTATTGCCAAAGTAAAACCCAAAGCTGTCCGAGCGTTACTGTTGACCTTTATGCTGCTGTGTTTGTCCCCCCCTCCCCCGTCCTTTATCCAGTTAGAGTTTTGTCTTTTCTCTCTGCAGTATCTCTTCCATTCACATCCTAACACTCCCACTGTCTTTGTGCCTCTCTTGCATGTTTGAAGCTGGTAAGGAGGTAAATCTTGGCCCCCGTGAGTGTCGGTGCAGTCAGCTGGGGTTGTTCTGGATATAAACGTTGCTTTAGTCAGGACTGTCTCTGATCTGCCTAATCTCCCTGGGCTGGATTACAGGTTGGGCTCTAATCCGTGAAGTGGGGTCTCTCTGTGAATGTGCCTCCGAGTGTTCTAATCCAGAGACTGTCAGGTGCTTTAGATGAAAGCTAATTGCATGTCACAGTTTGGGGACCATACAGAATGACACTGACAACACAGCAAGGGACCACAACAAGGAATTAGGTCTGTCCATGACCGGCCACGCACTTCACATGCGCGTTGTAATTTATACTTTGATGATCTTCCCTACCCCTCAATAAAAGATTTCACTGCTTTAAAAAAAAAGTGACTGCTACTCTCATAAAATAATGACATTTTTAAAGTATATTTAGTGTTCCCTAAAACCAGAATGCAGTAGTTTCCAGATCTCCACTGATTAGGTTTCAGGAATCTGTAGTGCCCCAAAACCAATTTTGTAATAAGTCTATCGCACCGTATAAATGATGCTTCATTTGATCATTATCGACTAGAATGAGAAGAATAGAAGCAATTGTGGAAAATAGATGGTTTACACATGTGACAATACAGTTAAAGATAATGTCGTTTGTTTTCCTATTTTGGATACAACATTCAAACTAATTCTTAGCAAATATATAGAACACATTTCTAAATATTTTACTTATTTTGTAAATACATAGTGCTAATGGAATGCAAGATTATCTAGATACTCTTAAGTAGAGCTACAATGATTAATCAATTCACTTAAATTGCTAAAAAAAAAAAAAGATTTGATTAAAAAGTTCAGAAGAATGAGGACAAAAAGGCAGAAAATGTCTATATGTTCACTTTTATTCATTGGAATCATCACTTACTCCTTTAAACTTTTAAGCTTTCACACAAGCAAAAATATTTGTCTTTTTTTCAGTTTTATGTTCGTTCCATCTTAAGTTGTTAGAAAGTTAGTAAATTGGATACAAATGTCTTGAAGACTGCAGTGGACATATATTTTGTAGATGTCATTTGACTTGTTTATAGCTATAGATATTTGTATATACACACACACACACATTTATACTGTTGTTATTTCTATATATTCTTTTACTTATGTACTTTTGTAGTTGTTTCAGCTGGTTCTGAAATAAAGAACAATTTGTCATTTTCAGGCATGTCTTCTTCACATTTTTATTACTTTTCTCGTCCTATGTGAGTAATCATTTAATTGAATCGAAGAAAATAATCTATAAATGTATCGATTACAAAAATAATCAATAGCTGCAGCTCTGTTAAGTAAATACACAAAAGTACCCAGATTCTTAGATTACATTGAACTTTGTGTAATGTAATCTCAGGCTCTTATTGTACAAGAAAACTATTGTTAGATCATCTTTGCTAATGAGCTAACAAAGGAGGAAACTGCCACCAGTTTCACTACTGACAAAAATATAACAGCTATCTAGCAGCTGATCAGTCACATGTATCACAGTGAGCCAATGGCATCACTTCTCTGATCTTTATTAATGTCTTCCTAATGTTTCTGGCAATCTTGTGGTTGAGCAGAGCAGATTTGTTATCTGTGAACACAGAAATTCTTGATTACCTTAATGAGTTTGATGGTTTTGGTCATGTGTGTTCATGACATGAGAGTTTGACTTGTTATAACAGGTGACTCTACAGTCGGTCTGAAAACCATCAATTATTAATTTCAGATATGATCAAGCATCATAATTTTGTAGTCCATAGATAAAAGGTGAAAGATCTTTACCAGGAGCATCTGATTAATTTGAAGCCTACAATTTTCATAAAATAAAAATGTTTTCAGGGAATTGAGCCCATAGGGCTCAAAGATCGCAATCTCCCAGTTTTAGTTAGATCATCTCTGTAACTAGCTAATATTAGCTACTGTTGGTTCAGTCAATAATCTGATATGTAAAAAGAATTCCGATTTAAAAACAGGTCATTCCCCATTTTCTTTATGCAAGCAGTAAAACCAAAGATAATAATATTATACTTAAATCCCCTGAAATTTCTGGAAATTGCTGGGGCATTTGGACATTTTCACATGTGGAATAAATTGGGTTTATAGCACAGATCAGGTCGTGATAGGTACATGGAATTAGGAGTAAGAAGCCAATCATTCAAAGTCTTTACTTACGGTAAGTCAACACTGCACAGAATATACACACACACACACACACACACACACATTATATATATATATATATATAAATTTTATCTTACCAAATCATAGCAGATGCAACCTCTACAAAAATAAGACTACAGGTATGTTTGCTTAATTTCCTTAAGAATATATGCTTTCACTTGTGTCATTATTATTTTTATCACAAATAAACTATCCCTGAATCCAAGAATGAAAAAAATTACCTATAATCACTATAATTAAGTTTAAAGCTCATCTTTCAGAGAAGTGACCTCTAGTTTAATCAAATTATTTAGAAAAAAAGCAGACAGAAATAGTTAGTTTCATCATTACTGTTCTTTGTAAATGATGTATCATTTGATCATTAGAGACTAAACTCTTAACAATGTTAGATAGAAATTATGAAAAATAAATGTGGTTTATGATATTTGCCACTAAGCATCCAAACTATATTAAGACAAAATATAATAATTATGTGTATACATTTCACAAAATCACTTAAATTGAAATAATCTTAAGTTAACCATCTGAAATTGTTCTGTACCTTTGCAGTAACTTGCTGTTAAATTAGGATCAGCAGTGCTCTGTTCAGTTCTGCTGCTGAATAATTTTTTAAAATATGCTTCCTTTTGTGCCATTACAATTTTTATTATGAACATTACCAAATGAAACATGAACTATCTTTAAATCCAAGTATGAAGGCTGACCTATAATGTCACCATAATTCATTGTAAGCAAGACAGTCTATAAGATACTGAGTATTTCATTGAGCTTTTACATCCTAAGGAGCTTTATGTTAGACCATAACAGTGCCAATAAATACAGAGCAGGAAGCCGCTCTCCTGCACACATCCGACTTTATCTTTTTATAATAAATCAACAGCGGCCCAAAGTGACAGACTTTTGTGTTGAGCAATGGGAGAAAAAAGAAGCTGTTCATTCATATAGTTCATATAGCTCATTCAAATACACCAACTACCTGACAGCTCAAACTCTGGACTGATAGAAATAGAAATCAAACATTCTGCAAAGGAGCGCCTGAACTTTTATCTTGTTCTTTATAAAGACAACTGCAAAGATATGTGATGGCAAAAGTCTTAAAATTTAGGCTTTAAACCTTGTATAATTTTGTATTTTAAATACACAGGCAATCCCTCTCTTAAGATAGGGCGTTACACTTAATGATATGGGTATCATAATTACAATTAGAAAACACTTTTCTAAACTTCTGTGTGAGCAGTTGCAGATGTCAGTCAGCCCCTACATGTCTGAAAACAACTACAACCTCCTGACAAATGTCACATTTTATGGCTAAGAGAAATGGCTCAAATTCTTTTATTTTGGGGTCACTTGAATTAAAACCGGCTGACAGAGGATTATGGAATTCTCACCCAAACACACCAAAAACTGTCAAGTGTGCTTTAATACAATAATGAGCATGAACTAACAATTCATTATGAACGAATGTGTCTAATAATCACTTCCTCATTTTGCTCATGTAACAAAGGGCTTAATTTATACATTAAACTTCATTAAGATGTGATTAACATGAGAACAATTAATGCAATATTACATATTAATTAGCCTAACTGTTAATGTCTTTTCTCAGTTATTCCTGACAAATTGTGTTTATAGAAATGAGAGACAAAAAGTCACAGCGACCTTGACCTTTTACCACTGGTCTGAGTATTTGTGGCAAATTTGAAGAAATTGTGCTTTTTGTGTTTTTTTTTTTTGTTTGTTTTTTTGAGTAGCTTCAATTGTATTTTATAAAAAGTCTTAATGACCATGTGAAAATGTGAGCCGCAAATTGTACCAGTTAAACTAATGGTACAAACAGACAAAGATGATAATGATGTTAATTAATTTGTAGCTCTATCATGTCTCATGTGAAGTAGATGATAACTAAATGTTTGTTAGCTAGCTAATGATAATTAATGGGAATAATGTATAATTAATCCACGAGTTAACATGTACACAAGTAAACGATTACTAAACACAGTTAATTGTCACCTAACGCCTTAACTAATGTTAATTAATGTGGTATTATAAAGTGTCAGTGTAGAGGCAGACACAGCAGCTACTCGACACAAAGACTCCATAACGCCACTGCCAGTGTGTTCACAGCAGCTCGTTCATCACAGAGGCCTCTTCAAAACAACTGGAGGCCATCTTTTCAAACTCCTCTACTCTAAAGCCAAGCGCATAAAATGACGATTCAGAGAGATCACAACTGCCGCAACAGTTTGCTCACACAGACTGACCTGGACTTCAGTTCTACAATGTCACTGTAGATGTCAATGTGAACTTTGTGAATGAGAAAGGACCTCATTTTCAAAGTATTGATCGCGGGGTGAAGGTACAAAATGTAAACACTTCAACCAGATACATGTGCTGTCGCGTTCCTCAGCTGAGGCTTTGGACATCACTGTCACAGGCCTGTGTGTGTATGTGGGGGGGGGGTTGTTCTCTCATCTGTGTGATTGTTAGAGGAGAGGGACAGAATGAATCATCAATCATCCATTCAGGGCACATTCAGCAGGTAATAGTCTGCTGTTGCATCACGTCTGCACCAAAGAAGCGCTTCATTCATCTCCATGTTTGGCAGGAATACCCTTAATCTTGATTAGGACGCCCCGCACAAGATTTTTCACTGGTTACAGCATTAACACAGATGATTACAAATAATGATGTGCTTACCTATAGATTAAGCCATCCTCTTTGTGTTCAAGTGTATTCAATACCCACGGAAGGAAATTCTACTGTATTTGAAGCAATCTGTCTCTTGATTTGTTTATACAATCACTACTGTACTTCTCACTTAAGATGATCAATAAAATGAATCAGCAACTATTTAACATGCTAAATATTTTTGGGATGTTATAACTCATCTCTTTCCGCACCCTTTATTAGTTACATGTTCACATTTTACACAATAATAACCTGACCAAGGTGATTTTGGTGCCGCTCCACATGTGAATATAGAGCAATTATAGACTATGACTAGTGTAAGTTTGTGGTTTTTATAGTCGCTCTACAGCTGTTTTCCTAATGCCTTTATATTAAAAGTTCTTAACTCTAGCATCTTCCACGTCCAGTCAGTTTAAGACATGTCAAAACTGTAGACATTTTAAGGCCGTCAGACTTTAAGACAGCCATGTATCAGTTGTGGGTTGGTGGTTAATTGAAAAAGACAATTTAGACAATTTACCATTTAACATATGCACTTCTATTCAACATGAAACTGTGATGCAGTAATGAATCTGAAGCCCAATACAAGTGCAGTTACAAGATATATTCAATAAAACTGAGCACTTTTGGAAAAACATAAATGGTTACCTTAAGTAGAGATAACTGAATGTTCTTAATCTTTGCATAATTCTTCTTTTAAAAGAACTCAAAAATTGTCCAGAGATATTTCTGGCAGTCTTTTAACATTCTGTTTAAAAACTATACAAAATCTAAAGCTGTACAAAAAATAAAGTATTAGGAATCTCTGACCAACTATGGCTATATTGAAGAAACATGCACACAAAAAACAAAACCAAACCTCTAACTCACCAAAATGTGTGAAGTGTGGTGGTTTAAGAAACATCAGGAATGAATTGATAGGCAAACAAGAACTGCAAATTCAATCCTTCAGATCCCTCGCTTACTAGCAGACTACAATTAATGATTATAACTAATGACTATTTGAAGAATCAAGTGGACAATGGATGAGTGTGTTTTTTGAGAAGTATGATTTCTTGCGTTATGGCCAAAAATGTGTTTTGTGAGGTCACAGAAAACTTGACCTTTAGCTGCTAAACTGACTTCCATCAGTGAGTCCATGTGAATTAGAAGAAAGGCATTTCAAGTACAAGTCGTGCCAGGCACAACAAACCCCACCCCTCAAATTTATTGCAGCTTATCTTAGCATGGATCCAGCTGATGTCATCATGTCGATGCATGTGGTGATGACAGCATATCAACTTCCTCTATAACTGTGCCAAGTTTAAAGTAAATTGAAACAAAGTTGATGTATTTATAGATATTTGAAATTTCACCCATTATAAGTAAATGGGAGAAGAAAAAAGATTTTAAAAATGTATTAAAAATTTGAGCTTTGACTGACTTTTCCCAAAATGTAACCACGTGTTCTGGATCACTGGAAATCTACAAACCCAATTTGGTATGAATTCAACCAATAGTTTTACTGCTACAAACATTTGAAATTTCACACATTATAAGTAAATGGGGAAAAAAAAGATTTTAAAAATTCATACAAAATTTGAACTTTGACCTACTGTTCCCAAAATGTAATCACATCACCGGCAATCTATAAACCAATTTGGTATGAATTCAACCAATAGTTTTGCTACTGGAGTGTTAAAGAAAAACAAACCAAACCAAA
>JAPTMW010000009.1:2445751-2461057 GCA_029822955.1 Ostorhinchus angustatus
GCAGAACTCTATTGCTATAAGTGTGGTTTTACAACAAAGCAACAGTAGGTGCAAAACACTACTTTTGACATGTTTTAAGAGTGTGAGATAAATTTTCCAAATAACAAATTTGACTATGTTTGGCAGGCTGCCTGTGTAGGTATTTGTTAGGAAACCTGTAAGCCTTCTCAGTCTCAGATGTACAGATTACAGTTTGAAAAATGTGAACGTAGTTTTTACTTCAATGACTGGAATTGTTTTCTTTCTTCTAGCTACAGTTTGAATATTTAAATATCAGTTTTACATGATTCAAATAACAAAATGCCAACATATCACTTAAGAAAAAAACTTGCAATCGGTTTCTTTAAACAAACCTAAATTTTATAGCATGAGAAGAATTGTTTTTTTTCCACATCATAAATAGTGATTCTGCTTCAAAAGATCATCTTATGATCTTGTGGCTAGACTGTGCCACCCTAATTTGCAGTAATTAGTAAAGCAAAGCAAACTCTATAGCATTTGATCAAAGTAGAAAGAGTGTTTATTGGAGACACTCTTAGTATGCATATGTATATGTATACATAAAGACTGCTAATTTGTTATTTTCTTGCGCTTAGGGGCATAATGTACATGTGTAAGAGCAGTCTTCAGGCTCTTTGCAGTGGTCCTTACAGTAAGAGTGTTTGATCAGTCTGCTTTGTCGGCCCTTGTTCTTTGAGGTCGGCTTGGTGTGTCAGGCCCTAATCTTCATACAGACATTCTCTGTGTTCTGTAAACCACACAGCCTTTGGGCACACAGGCCTATCCCGGAACACCAATTAGCATATGTATGGGCCCTCTGCTCCTCAACTCCCACACAAAAGGCAGGCGGGCGGTGCAGCCGTGAGGGCCAGGTGGTAAGCAGTGGGATTTCTCCTTTGCCTCAGCCATAGCCTGGGGGACAGGTGCAAACAACTTCACCTCCATGCAGGGCTACGTTACAGCTCAAAGGGAAGGCTGTCTTGAACTTATGCAATGCACAACAAAAGAGGCCTGGGACCTTTTGTCTGTTGCTGTTGTCTTATTTAAAAAAAAAAGACAGAGAGAGAGAGGGAAAAGGCCCAGGCAGACCTTGTTAACAGGAAGTGATGTCGGACTATCCTTCAGAGTCCGACAGAGTTAGAGCATTTATTTGTTCAAGTATTGTCAAGTGTGTCACATTCTTTCAGTGTATTAGACGACTGCCAGATGTTTTCCACAGCTTTAGCAGACACATTTCTGTTGACTGCATTTTCATTTTGGCCAGCACTCAATCAGATTCTTGTTCTTTTCATTCAGGAGTTGTGCCTGAATTTGAAAAAAAAAATGCTGTTTGATAAATTAATCTGGGCTGATAAGATGTTACACAAACTCAGTATAAGCAGAACTTGGCTCCCATAGCATCCAACAGCCGATATTAGGTCTCTAATTTACACAATTAATGGACTCAGAGAAAACAAAAATGAAAAGTGTGATTGCAATCACCTTTTTACGAGTGCTTTGGTTTGGATGATTATTTTAGCTGTTTCTTTTTTAAATGTTTCAGGACAAAGATCAGAATTGGGGAAAATTTTCCAAACTCTCCATGAGGCCATTGTGAAGGCTGGACAAGGTACGTGGGGAATTTAGCTGCCTTATTGGAGTACTTTCTTTCTTAAGATTGTTTTTTTTTTTTATAAATTTTTAAAGAATAATGCGCATAGGTACCATTATAAGTGCAACTTCCTGTTATTGTACTTGTTGATTTTGCTCATACAGTAGTGGAAAAAAGTTTTTGGACACCCCATGCATTAAGAATCACTCAGTCATTGAACTCTGCCAAATATTGAGCCATTCTCAAATCCCACATGCTCCCTTTGCAAATGCTCTGTTCTGTCCAGGTCAAAACTGAATGTTTCATCAGATAATGAAACACATTCAGGACATGACATGTTGAAACTGTCAAGATTTTAGTTTTGTTATACTTTTGCATTTGTGTCAGTCTGACACAGCCACACCTTTTGAAACACAAAAAAGATTTTAAAATATTTCATGGTAATATTTGAGACTGCAAAATTTTAAGAGTGTCTGCAAACATGTTTCACTGCTGTATGACATGCATGTTTGAAAATGAAATCTACATTTAAATCATGTTTTACCTGATATTTATGTAGCCCAAGAGAGTCAGATCAAAATATTTAATTGCCCACAATATTTGCTGATTTGCTGGAATGGTGAAAAATGTAAGTATTCTGTATTTATATAATACAGTCTACCAAGTATGCATATCATGTCAACATGCTCAGGCATTTTTGTGCAGTAACATTTTTCTGGAACTCATAATCATCAATTTGAATTTCCATATTTGTCCGCTCCTTCCAGGGCTACACAGCAACCCTGAAATTATGTTTACTTTATATACAGCCTCTTCGAGTGATCATGCAAGGCCCTTTCACCACTTCCTCACCCTACACACAAAGAGATGCACTTTGAATGAAGGGTTAAAGGGATGAAGCCCATGTAAATGAGGCTTGGCTGTCTTTATTCAGACACATGAAAGGCTTCTGTTAGCAAAAGAAGGAGAAGCCTTGTCATGATCATACATATTCAATATTCTTTTATAAGTATCACCCGCCCTCACCGAAAACCAAGCCTCCCAAAAAATTAAGCTCTTTGGGAAAAAAAACTGCTTTTAACCACTAGTCACATGGATAGATTAGTGGGTGATCATGTGTGGGCTGCAGTCCAGGAACAGTGTGGTCAAAGTTGATGTGAAATCCATACACATGAAGTGTTATAAAGTACAGTACAGTGAAACTATTTACAGTAACATCTAATGTGTCTGTACTGGCAAGAAACTTCACAATGAGCCATGCTGTAATTACAAAATCCTTCACTGCTGCCTCTGAGTGTGCCTCTTTTCCCACCCCGTTTTTTTAAGATCTACCTGCCGTTGAGTTCACAGAGGTGAAAGTGACACTAGACACTGCCTGCACAAAGCATTTTATTCTCCGACTGGCCTGTACCTGTGTGGCTTTGTCTTTCATACAGGAAGGGTAGGGTCCGTGAGAATCCCGAGGCCACTGGCCTGTGAGGTACGGCCCTGTGATTGCATCCAGGGAAGATGTCCGCCGGATGGCACTGGAACTTCGAATCTGTAACTTCGACCTTTCAGCTGTGAATTGGGAAAAGAGCAGAGAAACAGGTTAAGGCACACACACTCAAGCATCAGTAGATGTGATTGCCAGACAGCATGCCCCATCTTCAACAGCTGATGTGCCACCTTTTGCGACTGTCATTAAAATTTACAATGAACTACTAAACTGTCCCTTTGGATTAAATCTCATAATTCACTCAACGGCTGGTGCAGCATTTTTAATGGTTTACAGTTTTGATAAACATGTTAAATATTCACATCTGACTCTAACTAGAATAATAGAGGTAATAAAGCCAAAATCTTCTATTACAGTACAACTACTTTTATAATCACAGTATCACAATAGAACAATTGTTGTGTAAGTTAGGTTAGCCATGGTTTAAAACTTTCTTTAAAAAACAAAAGAATAACATTCAACTTACATTCTTTCAAAATGTAAATTTTAATACTTCACTCAGGAACAAAAATTGTGTCAAAATAAACTTGAGCATCCAAAAGTATGCTACAAGTCCAGCTTCAATACAAGAATGACACATAAAAGGCCTATATGATAATACAAATGAGACCAGGAAGTTTGGTTTTACCAATTTCAATATGCCAAGCAGACCTTCTGCCAAAAACATTTCACTACGCAAGGCATTAAATACCACCATGTGGTATGTGATATTACCTGACCTTGAAGCTTACTGAACTAATACCAGGCAATCTGGCCAAAAGATCACATGATGATTTATGACTTATGATTCAAATGTGGCCAAGTTACAACTACAGCCTAGGTTAGAGTTTTCACACCAGAGGCGTACTTTAAACAGACCAGAGTTTGTTTCCTAAGTCTGGTTCGTTTGTGGAGGTGTGAATGGGCAATCAAACTCTGATACAGATCAAAGAAGTGAACTCTGTTTGGTCGAAACACATAGGTCTTGATCTGCTTCAAGTAAACCAAATGCAGGAAGCAGACTACAAAGCCAGATCCATGTTTTGTTTTTATGTAGTAGAAATGAACGTTCGCCCCCATTAACCAATAGATGAGCGAGGTTTCTTGTTCATGGTTTGTCTTGTACTCATTCTTGTTTCAGTGCCACCAAGAAGAGGAGAGGAATACGTTATGCAAAAGGTTAGGTTCAGTTGACAAAGTGAAATGTGAAAGAAAACTCAGACTCGCTGAATGTTGCAACCCCAATCAGAATCCCTAATCTACTGGAGTCTACTGGAATATCCGGTGTGAAAACAATTTTTGACTGTGATAGTCTTCCATAGTCTGACTTATCCTAACATGTAAATACATACACACATGCTAACATACAAAATACTGTGTTTTGCACTATTGCTTTGCATAAACCATCTATGTAAAACTGTATGACTGCAAGTCTGCAAGCAGCATACAAAGTGTTTTGAATTCTTCGCCGTCAGAAGACATCATGACTTCATTTCCAGAAAACTACATGTCAAGCGGACTACATTTAGTGCAGACAGACTCTGAACAATCACTATAAAAGGATTTAAGTAGCCAAGTAACATTAAAGCTACAAACAACCTATAACACAATACTCTCTGTAAAATACCAGTAAAATGATACCAGTGTGAGCCAATTAAAATGAATATGAGTGGAGTGCACAGTAACAACACACTGGAAGTGCAGATGCATGATGCGGCAGTGAGGCCATATAGTCATCGCACAAGTGATGTGGTCAGTTAGTTCCTGGCCTTACCCGACAAAAGAAACCTGAGGATTGGGGCTCATTTAGTTGAGAGAAGTCAGAAATTCAGGCTGCAAGAACGGCATTCAAAACATGTAGTTAGAGTTAACACATTCTACATAATGTAATGATAATATTTATTCATTTTTTTTTATCTTATATATCACCAGGGAAGAACCACTGAGATTAAAAATATTTTACAAGAGTGTTTTGGCCAAGAGAGGCAGCATAGTTAGCAAAGTTTAGACAGAGGCAAAGCCAGAATCACATGCAAAAAATCATATCATCATCATTTTCATATAAAATAAGTTGTCAATATCAATGTGTGAAACAGTCAAACCATGTACAGCCAGATATACCTGGCACAATGTCTGCACAGATTTCAAGGCTATCCCTGCTGACACTCTGTAAAAGAACAACTGGGGCACTGCCAAATCTGTCTGGGTGGAGCTCATGCTCTACAATTTTTGTTCTTGGAGTGTCAGTATGTGAACATAAAGAGAGCTCTAACAATTTTAACAATATATGGCTTACAAGATTTGACAAATTAAAGTTTCACACCAAAACAGATATCACCTACCAAACAGTTTAATACAAACACATGCCAGCATCTGAATTACTTTTTGAAGTCAAATAATTAAGTCTTTTTCAATCGCTTAGTCGTGACAGCACTGTTAATGCTTGCCCTCCACCCAAACCAAAATAATGAAAAACTGAACAACCAAGCAGTGGGTGAAACACAAGTATACCATTTCGTTTTTAAAGACACTTTTTCTGACTTGTAGCACTCGGGCAGAAGGAGTGCTATGAACATTAGCTGAGTCTCTGTGTAGTAAAACATAAGTCCTTTACAAAGTATAGACCATCTTGCTAATCATCTAAGTATTAGTTCAAAACAAAGTACAGACCTGACAGCTGAAGCCTGAAGCAAATGTAAATGGCTGTGCAGGAGTTTCTGATGTTATGAGAGCAGTCTTCGATGAGCACACTTAAGCACACACCACCCACATAAGAACTCATAAACAACTACACCACAATGCACATCAATACTGCCTGCATCCACTAAACATTCCTGCAGTGACACAGGAAAAATAAAAAACAAAAGAAGAACAAAACACAAAAAAAGGACTGAACTTAAGAGCTGCATGAGACTGTACTAAGAATTACATTTTGTGTAATGATGTCAAGCTCTTTAAGTTCTTCATTTCTGTATAAACCAGATAGCAAAAGTTAAGAACGATTATCAGGGGAAAATATGCACATTTACTCTAATCCTTGTCTGAGCAGTCAACGCAGAGGCCCTTCTGTAAAGCACACAAAGTAATACACACGGACTAAACTATCTACATGAGGCTCGCAGCATTACACAGCCGCTCATTGTTGTTCTTTGTTCATAGAATACACAGGCCTTCTCACCCAAAGGTATTGCCTAAGTAAGCTTACGGAGCTACAGTAAAATTCCCTGAAGCATTGTAGACAAAGGAAGCAGGCTAAGTTTCCATCAATATTGATACAGGCCAAGCCAGTGCTCTCAGAACTGGGATTGTGGTTATTTTCCATCGTCTCCCCACTTGCCAGACTAGAATAATCTCCTGATGAGAAAAAAGAAACTGTGTGAAAGAAGCCAAGACATCAAAGCAAGTCCATCTGCTGATTTTAGGAATAAGTGAGGGGTGCATTTAATATTAAAATAATCTTTTTCAGGTTGGATTTTTAATAAGTACCTTCCTTCACTAGACTGCAAAGGAGCCTCCTCATTTCTAGGGATAAATGGGTGGTTTATTAACTGTAGAGCAGAAGCAAATGTGAAAACAAACATGTGGTCCAAATAAGTAAACCTTAGCTCTACACTTTCCTGGAGGTTTTCATAAGACTGCTGCAGGACACAGATTCAAGAGAAAAACACAAAGATTTTAAGCTTGCGACCTTACCCTTGGTATCTTCGTTAGACTACACTTACATGTTCTGTAATGGATAATGGAAATTTGGCAGGGGTTCTGGGTCTCTCAATTTAATTCTGTTTAACTGAGAATAACTGTGTCAATACTTATAATATAATACATAAAGAAGCCACAGACTTTCAAACTGTTAATATTTCAAATATATGTATTTCATTATATTTCAAACTAGTTTGGCCTAGTTTGACTATTCAGCGAACAAAGTCAGTGATCTGCTATAGAATGATATGAGAAGATAGAAAACTATTTTGCGCTATTGTTTACTTTATACAAATCACTCTCTGTATAGTAATAGTTTTTGCCATTTGGACAATGCTTAGCATTTTTCCACACAGATGCAGCTAGGAAATTTGCATGAAGGCAACACAAGTATAAGTATATAGTAAAACAGAGGTAGGAGTAAGTACTGACCAATACTGATATTTTTATGGCACTGAGTGAACTGCTTTGATAACACAGAGTCCAGAAAGATGCCTCATTGAATGGTACTGAATTTTGATGTTTATGGAGTAATGTTACTTGAACCAAGTTCTAAAGACATTGCTTTTTGGCAGTTACATAGAACATGACACAAAGTTAAATTAACAGATTTACGTTATATGAAAACATTTTTCCCACAAAAAACTGCATAGTCAGATGTCCGTAGCCCTGACTTAAAGAGGTTGACTGATGGTGGATCTTTTAAAGGCACTTATAATATGGTAAAATAGTTTGGAGTAAGAAAAAGAAGACAGTTGATTTCAGACATTTCTGGAAATGAATCTGTCTATACTACACTTTGGATAATAGTTCAACTGAATATCTAAAGTCAAAGTAATGCATATTTACATAAATAATATGGGATAATGGTAAGCAAAGGTTGTTAATGAACCAGAATCAAAGCCAAGGTACATATCAATATTGGAAAACTGTGATTGCTACACAACCTAACACAGTGGAAGGTGCTTATGATAAGATTGGTATTCCATGATCTGGTAATTCAAAATTTCACAATTTGGATTTTTTGTGTGTTGTTGTCTTATGTCCTTTAATATGTAAAGCATTTTGTGAGTTTTTCTCTGTCATAAGTGCCATCTAAATATATTTTACTTACTGAGTTTAATGATACAGAACAGTGACTAAGCAGAGCCTGGACCTCAAGGAGGGGCTACTGCACCAATCATATCAAGTATACTATTCAAAATGTGAAAAGAAATTGGCTTTCCATGTGGTTATTTAACAGCAATACTCTTATCATTATCTGGATATGAGATATTGATCATATTGCATATCTGTAGTCAAAATTACTCTCCAATTCAGACTTTCCACAGTCAGTTATGTGCTGACAAAAAAACTCCACAGATCACAGCAGAGTTTGACGAGAGTTGACTCATCTGGACAACACACTCATTTCACATTTGGACCTACTCTGCAGTTTGAATGGACGACAATGAAGCAGGGCTGTTTCAGCACAGCTGGCAATTTGACAAGAGAGGGGGGACAGTCATTGTTGTGACAGTGTGGTAAGAGAATGATGTCATGGTCAACCTGAAAGGTCGTGGTGAGGAACACAATATTTCCCACTCTGTCCTAGCCATCTTTTGATCATCACACACATTTCTTAGATTTTTGGCAATGGTTCAAGGCGATGCGTGGCATTACTATTATTATAATATTACACTTGGGACTCAATTGTACACCAAATGATCAACCATTTGTCTGAAACAGGGCTCAAAGGTGAACTATATAATCTTGTATACCCACTTCTGTGCTTCCTACATTCATGTTTGTGAAAAGATATAATTTGTTAGAGATGAAAAATATCAGAAGACAGATACAGCATTTTAACAGAAAGTTGTAGTGTTGGTGTTCACTGCTGAAAATCTGCCTGCAAAATGTTTTCTCCGCTTTACTTTGCCTTTAGACAGCCATTTCCAGTGAGATACTAAAACAGAATCCCTCGCCTAAAACAGTACTTTTACCTCAGACGCCAGCAGATGTAGTTCTGCTGCTGCCTTGATCTGTTAGTTTGAATCTAAACTAATGCATTACAACACCAATATACTGCATTCCACACTTTAACCAATTCAAGCAAATGTTAAATCTTTGTAAAATGTAGTGCGTCTTCAGCAATTACAACTTTTGTAAAAATAAATAAACACACACACATATATATATATATATATATATATACACACACTCATAAGCACTGTGCATATTGCAGTGCGAGACTGTTGCCAATACATACCTCTACTCAGCACTTATTTCAACCTGAAGAAGGTAAATGCCTCTGTGTGTATTTTTGTACTACCTCATCAACATGTAATGTGATAAAGTGAGACATTAGTTAGTGTCAGCATGCCGGCAGCCCATATTTCACTGTAGTAGCAGCTAATGGACTAATAACAGCCACATTGTGAAACAACTAATCAGAACAGAGTAGAACATTGCTCCTTCTGAACCAGTTGAAGACCATTCACAGACGTATTATATCTCTGACTAATCACTGAACCCCAAAGACCTGTATGTTGCATTGGTCACTTGAGCCTCTAGCTATGACATATCGCCACAATATGCCATTTGGACCAGTCCAGACAGGTTTCTGAGAGCCTTAAACCAGTCACTTGATACGTGAATTTACAATTTTTTTAAATAAAAAATATAAATATTAGTACATATTATCCAGAAAAACTGCAGCTTCCATGTGTGTTCTTGTCTAGTCTTGACTGTTGTAATATGGCACCAATGTTGACAATGATCCAGTGGCTGGCACGACATCCATGTACAGTGTATATGTCATGACAACAAGACAACCGGCCTCAACAGAGCAGACCATGTTGGACTGAGTTCAGACATTACAGTGACTAAAAATCAAGAGGTACAAGGTAGTATTTTGAGAAAGGCTAGGCCACAGCTACCTGGTTAGCATGCTAACTGCTATAGATATCACTGCCAGATGCTACAGTGGTAACTTCGACAAAGTTATTTCTTCATAGTGATGATTGTGTTTCACTTTCGTATGTTTTAAAATAGAAAAATTACAAACCGCACTTTTAATCCTTGCAGTGATACCACTGTTAACTTCCTCATGAGTTTGGACTGAGGGCACAGCTTCAGAGGGTAAAGTCTCCATCATCATCACTTGCATCGCACACCAGTCAGGGTTAGAGGTCATCTGTTTCAGAGGACTGAGGTATGCGAGGTATGCCACTCGGGTGGGAAATCAACACCAACTGCTAACAAAACACTGGCAAAATTTGTCATCCATGGTAAGTCTGCCTACTCAGTTGTTGTGGAAGACTTTGTTTCCTGCCTTGCATGGTACACTGGTCAAGGTTGGAGGTCATCTCATTCAAAGAACAGAGGAATGCGAAGCACGGCATAGTGCTGAAATTACACACACACAGCTCTACTGCACTTGGACATGAAGGCTGCCATTTCTGGTCAAGACAAGAAGCACTACTGCATAAAACTTGACTCATTGATCCATGTGGTGCACTGTGTGTTTGCTGAGGTGTAGAAGATGATTTATAACCAGAGAATAGAGCACTTCGATTGTAAAACATACATGCAGATTACCAGATGGTGCAGATTACCAGATGATGCAAACACGCACTAGTGTTCACAGATCCAGAGACTGGATTCAGAAAGACTGTAAGTTGACTGTAAATTTACATACATTTTTTTTTGTTTGTTTGTTTGTTTTAAACTATGTTAAGGCTTAAGTGTAGCACCTAAAACATTCCAGGTATCAGGTAATGTTCCCCACATCTAGTGGTTATAGTTTGTCACCTGTGGACTTAGAGTTAGGGTTATTAGCAAGTTTGTTTTTCAAGGCTTTTGGTTTGTTTATTCATTATCTGCTTCAGCTTTTCCACATCTGCACTACTCCCAAATAATAATGCTAAATTATATTACATTTATTTACGTACCTTTTTACTGAAAAATATAACTCTAAACCCTTCACCTGACTACTTCTGTCTTTCACAACCTCACTGTTTAACACAGAAGGCACAGTATTTAGTCAATGATAATTTGTGTTCCTGCACAGGCCCCTCAAATCCCACACAACCCCTCACTGCAGCTAGAACACCAAGAGCATCCAGAAAATTGGCAAAAAGCCTGCACCAGTCTGAATTCTGCTTTCAGATTATCTTATTACAAGTTAGGCAGTTTCACAAAAATCTAATGTATTTAATTTAAGCCAAAAAATACTAACCCTTCCTTCAGGTTGACTGAGAACATTACACCTTTGCTACTGCAATAAAAGTCAATTACTCTAATCAGTGGAAACAACTAACAAAACACATGACATAGTTTATGGTCTGTTTCCTGTTTAACATTATTGTGGAGTGAGAAGAGTGAACATATATACAAAGGTTTCGATACATAAAGAATTGAGGAGTCTGTCAGTTCGTTAATGGTATGTTAACTATTCTGAGTCTAACTAAAAAGTTATCTTAGCTGCCTCACATAAATATATAACTACTGAGGATTCCCACCTTTCCAACACATGAAAATATACCATAGCTCTACAACAATTAAGTAGTTCCGGATTACTGCCATTTTTTATTTATGTCCAAACAGATCACTCCATGTTGATATCCTCTTGCTGTTCATCAACGGTCTTATAAATTCATTTATATGTTCTTGTATGCATTTGAGATACATTTTGAGAGTGGCAATAATTACTATGGTAGAAGCTAATTGGGATAGAAATACATAAATAATTTACACATGTAACTTAAGCGTGACTGTTAATGCTGTCAATGAATTGGTAGATAATTTACTCAATCAGCCTGTTGTTTGATCTACAAAAAGTCAGAAATGGGTGAAAAACATACATCAGTGTTTCTGTAAGCCCAAGAATGTATTCTTAAATATCTTATTTGGCCACAACTTAAAAGATATTAAAGTTATTATCATAGGAGAGTAAATACACTTAATATTAAAGTAGCTGGACTTGCAATATTTTGACTTTGTTTCTTTAAGAAAATTACATCAAGTTTTAATTACTGTCTCACTCTATAAAACTGGCCTCTTTTTTCCAGTTTCCCCACTGACACAGAAGGTGTATTCAAACACCAAAGAAAGAGACAACACCAAAATATGTTTATGCGATCATGTATGTGTGTATCTATGTTTTTTTTCCACATAAATAGTTATTTTCTTGTTTTCTGGCTCACAAAGAAGATGATGCTTCCCGTCTGAAAAACTTTGGAGTGTCTCAGACTGGAGTTGATATTTGGCAGGAGAAGCTGTGACACACAGACATGAAGTAGAGAAGCATTGGGAAATGCTAGACTCTCCCTGTCCAAGGAGCAGCTGAATAGATGCAATCTCTCCGTTTAAAGGAACCAAAATGAAGATTAGCATATACTCACAATGTGTCAGACACACACTCGCCATTGCATGTATGGAGTGAAGTCAGATGCAACACCTGATGCTTCGCTCAACACTGTTTCTGCTGGGACTGACGTGGCTTACAACTGAAAACATGCCTCACTGCCTATTCTCTCCTCCCCCTCTCTTTGTCAAAAGTCCATCGGAAATAAGAGAACCAATAGTACACTCCATTTTCTTTAGTGCCTAATTGTGTAAGTGAATGATGGGCTGAAACTGTTAATGCATGAACCTACAGCAAAGTGAATGCCAAATGTGCTCCTGAATGAAGGGCTGCTTTCTAAATATGGCACTAAGCCTAATCTTTAGATAAAACCATTTGTGACTGAAAGGTTTAGTTCAATAACAGCTGATGAGTTAAAAAATGACACTCAACAGTGGAACAGTGGCACTGCATGGTACAGATTAACCCTCAAAGACCCAAACAGCTGCTGGCAACCAAAATCATCTGCTGATCTAAAATATTTAATAACGGTTTAACTACTAATCCTATCAATACATGTAAATAACTGAGGTAAAATGCAGTTTGTCAACTTTTCATGGTCATTAGATATGACCCATTTGGATGTTCAGTGGCTCCGTAATGAACGTGAAAACAGTCATCTGAAACACGGATTCACCAGTAAACCTCATGTAGTTTGACAAATGACAGTGGATGGAGACACTTTATGTTCAGTTACTGATGTCTTTGCTTGAAAAAAAAAGTAACTTTTTCCTCAGTGTCCTTAATTTACTCTGAGAACCAGTGAATTAAAGATGGAAAATACAGGGTATAATATTATAATAAACGGTGATAAATCACTTAAGAATGGTTAAATAAAGTGAAAATTTATTTGAGAGCTGCCACAAAAGTAGCACTGGGTCTTTATGGGTTAATGTGAGGCCAAAGAGTTAAGAAATATGTTTTTACCTCTGGAAACTGGAGAGTCTGGGGGACAAGAGAGGTCCTTATTTTCGGGGGACAGTCTCTGCTTAGAGTTTGCACTTCCTGGACTTAATGTCGGGCTGGAGGGGGGGCTGGAGCCTCGGCTGCTGGTGGCTCCTCCGTACAGAGTCTGCGCCCTCGTCGGACTGCTCTGACCTCCGCGTAGGAGCTGATAGGGCACGGTGGCACGGATGGGGTGCAGACGGCAGCCGCTGGTGTTGAACGACCCCGGGGAACCCGCATTGCTGCGCCTCACCCTGGGCTGCTGAAGCGAGTTGCTGGGGGCTGACATCCTCCGAAACTGGCTATTATTCCTAACGCAATGAGAAAAACGTAAAGGTTTTTCCTTCCCTTAACAGAAGTGGTGGTACGGGACGGTTAGATAAACATTAGCTTGTTAGCCGAAAAGAAAAAAACCTTAGCTTCCTTTTTTATTTCAAGTCATGCAGTCGAAGCAGAAAACGTCCCAACATGAACTGCTGGGAGATAAACTTACCCGTAAGATATTAAAACATGCCGACGCAAGGTGTAACCATAACGTACATAACTTTAAAAGTTCTTTTAGATACTTCTTGAAACGTCTAATTCGTGCTTTTCAGGTCTACTTGCCCCATCATGTCCACTCACGCTAAATGACAGTTGTTTCGGCCAGACTACTGCCTGATGTCTGTGGGCGGGACCCTCTGCTCATTTCTCAGCTTCTGATTGGACAGTGCCGTTGTACAGTAACCGTGCTCATTGGTGCATGATAGTCTATGGACCGCACGTTCAGCCAATCACCTCAGAAATATGCTTTACTTTTTTAAAGCTTTACAGCGATAATATGTTAAATATACCACGAAATTGGTGCAGAAGATGTATTCATAAACTAACCAGGAATCGGTGTATTATCAGAAGATTCCTATAAATGCGTAATTGAAGTACCAGAAATATGATCAGCTGAAGAGAAAAGAGTAGATATTTGACGTCCTGAGATTCCTTTTTCTCTACAAAAAGTCCTTTGCAGTGGAAATAATTTTTGAAGTAAAGCTTTACAACTCTTGACCCTAACAGAGGACAAAAATGCATTGCTGGGTCTCAAGAGGTTAAGGTCAATAATATTCTTGTACTTGAAAGGCTGTTTGATATAGATATTCTGAAAGACTGAGAAGGTTTAAACATAAAGGCTCTTGAAATGTGGACTGGGCATAAGGTTAAAACTGAAATAACACTGGGGGAAACTGGCGAAGGTAGCAAAAATTTCAGAGAATAGAAGACGATTTACAGTAGCCTGTATATCGGAGCATACAACTAAGGATAGCTAAAAAGTATTTTCATGCTAGTGTAAAAACTACATTTTTTGCTTTGTCCATTTTTTTTCAGAATTGATAGTGTGTGATCCTGTTGGAGCTCTCACCAGAGAATTAAGTATGACTTATTGACCTGAAGGAAACACAAGAGAGCACATGTATAACAGAAAACCCACACCATCTGTGTCTATGAATAATGCAAAATAAACCAAGCAAACTCATGGAAAACACCCCATTTCAGTTGTGCTCAATTTGATGGAATTTATTTTAAATGGAAAAACACAATACACACTGAAATAATGAAATTTCAGCCACTTTTGTTTAGAGGGGCACGATGCTGCTCGCCAATTTGTCAACTCGCCTCTGAAATAGTTCACAAAAGGGCATGCAGACTGGTGAAACCTCCCACACCGGGAAAAGATTGTGGTGAAAGTAGCATACACTAGTCACTCCTGGTGCCCTGCAGTCCCTCCTCACCTCCTCCCTACTCCATGACTAAGTAATTTAGCCAGCTCTGGTGCAGGCGGCCTCTCACTTACAATGCCTCCCTAGGTTAGTGGCAGAGGGGAGAGGGTGGCAGAGAAAAGAGAAAAAACCCATTTACAATGCAGCTTACACATGGTGGTGCCCCCCCCCCTCCAGACGGCGCCCATCTTCAGATTGATGTATGGCGTGTATAGTTTTTGGGTGCAATTTGGGCACCAGAGAAGGACAGGAGAAAGAAAGAGTAGGGGCAAGTGTGTGTATGTCAGAGGGTGTTGAAGGGGTGGGTGGCTGGGAGGGGGGCTCAGGCTGTCTGCTCTCTAGCCTTCTCTTTGAGTCAATAGTGTTCCGGCAGCTGAGGTCCTTTATGAAGGGAACAATCTGGAGGGTCTTGTCAGAGTGCCGAGCAGCTGCTGTTTTCTGGGGAGCTTCTTTCATG
>JAPTMW010000009.1:2507957-2518132 GCA_029822955.1 Ostorhinchus angustatus
TGTTTTTGTTTTTCACCCATGTGACAACTCCAGTTTATATCAATCAAAATTATTATTTCTGAAAACTCCAGCCAGGGTGGAGATTTTGGAAAACTCACTTTTCATGCTTACATGTGTATATGATAAACCAGAGTTTTATGGTCCTGAACGTCACAGTATGTGAGAAAAAATAGATGAACGTAACGTGTGACCTTTGTTTGTTTGCATTCTAACACCATGATAGTGCCTGCTTATGCAGGTTTGCATAGATGACTTTTCTGACAATGGTCTGGTGTGTATGATGTTGTTATTGAAAATGGAAGTGAGGTAATATCTGTTTACTGGCTACATCTATAAACAACCTATGTTTTGTGACACTTCTTCATATTTATTAAAGGTTTGTTAAATGAAAACTATCTTTGAGCCTCTTCTGGGCTGTGTTTGAAGTCAGTTCTCTCGTCCAGGGACCCCCCGGACCAGCTGGAGCTCAGGGAAATCCTGGACCATCTGGAGAGGGGTTTCCAGGACCAAAGGTAAATCACATCTCAGCTTCTATTTTTTCAGGGAAAACTATCACCAAATAATATGTAATTTTAGTTGGAGGACAGAAGAGTTATAATACGTATTAGTAAAAGACAATAAAACTTAGACATAAGATATTGTCTATTAAGTCTGGAATTTGCACTTTATAGCCTACATTTTTAGAATGTTCAGCAGAGGTTTGTGAAGGTGTAGGTGTGTATTTATGTATTATGAGTCAGTTATTAAGATTTTATTTCTCTATGCCACTGCTGTTTGTCTCACTACCCCACTTGCACTCCCCATTCAGTCTTTTGCTCACTCAACCGCTGCTCTTTCGCTGTTGTTCACTGATTTGTTATACTTTCCATTTTTAAAACCAAAATTAAAGGTTTTAACTAAAAGTGTTATCTGAATGCTGATGTGTACATCAGAGTTACTGTCTTCTTTCTTTAGGGCGATCGTGGATATGATGGTCCCAGAGGAAATCGTGGGCTTCCTGGTATTGGGGTCAAAGGTGATAAGGTACAGAGACCTGAAATGGATATGAAATAATTTCAGTTATATCAAATGGAATGTAATGAATGAATGGTCTTCTCAGGGGAGTCACGGACCTCCTGGGTTTCCAGGTCCAATTGGTGTCCCTGGTGTAGGAATTCAAGGAGAAAAGGTAAAAAATATATTACATTACAGATATAAATATTAATCCTTGTCTCTATATGTCAGCCCTGCGATGAACTGGCGACATGTCCAGGGTGTACCCCACCTTCGCCCTATGTAGCTGGGATAGGCTCCGAGCGACCCCCATGACCCTAGTGAGGATAAAGCGGGTTCAGAAAATGAATGAATGAATGAAATATTAATCCATGTATTCTCATCCTTTTGTAGCTTAGGGCCTAGTTGTAATGATCAATATGTTTCCAAGGACCACCTTATCAAATTTAAAATGTTTATAATTTATGGGTTTTGTTTGTTTTTTGTTTGTTTGTTTTTTTTAAACATAACGGTCAACTGTCTCTACCTTATGATCATGAGTGGTATGACAGCCAAAGAAATTATGCATTGCAGTTTGCTGAATCGCTTGTTTGGTAACAACTCAGTCATTTTAGTCTGACAATTTGGCTGTAACACTGATGTAACCACTAGATGGCGCTTTGAGATTCATCAGTGTGTGGGAAAGGATGCATCACTGTATCTGAGTTTACAGTATTGTACACATAGGTCACCTATGACTGTGTTTCACGCAGGATAAGCTAAGTTTTTCACTTGAATTTACTGACATAACCCCCCAGATTTGACGTTAAGGTTCACATTTTAGAGCCTAGATAAAAAAACAAAAAGTTCCTTTTTCCTTACTGTAGCTGAAGTTTGCTCTTTTTTTTCCATCATTTGCTACATTTTTTGTGGAGGAAACAAAAAATGTAGTAAATGACTCAGAGACGTTGATTCATTCAGGACTATTATTGTTACAGGACATCTGTTTTTGCCCTAATAGAGAAGGTCATTTGTGGTGGAATTTTTGCTTTACCATTTACAGACATGGAAGATTTTCAGGGGATTAAGATCACAGACAACCTTGGCTAATTCTACAAATTAGCAGAGATTCAGAAGTAATACCAGTCTAAACCAAACTGGGTTTATTAAAGCAAATTCATCAGAAGCGTTGTAATAATTAGTAAGTTATAACTTGAAATTCTAAAGCATGTACACCCTCTCAGATGTCTCAGCAGACAGTGAAATAATTTTCACACTTTAAGATTTTTCTGATATGGTATTAAGAAATTATCATTAAATCGTCAATTAGAAATTAAGTGAAAGTAAGTGACAGGTCAATTAAAAATGAATGAAAATGCTGACTGTTACTTAAATAAATCTATAGTTTACACCATGTTAGTGTCTACAACTCCAAAGCCATTGTTTTTTTTTTTCAACCAGCCAGACTAGATTAGAACATAATGAGTGTGAAAACCCTCGGTCTGACTTATCAGGCGCACTACTGCCACCCAGTCGCCTGACTTATCAGTGTATGCCAAATTTTTGGAGGGATGGAGGGATGGATGGACGGACGACCAACTGATGACAATACGCTGTGGCCAGTGTGGCCGAGGGTCAAAACCATGAATAAAAGCATATCTGACAATGTCCAGTGTTTCCCACCTGTTAGTTTGATATGTGTTATACCAATACGGTCTCTCTGTTAGGGTGATCAAGGCCCAGTGGGACCCACAGGCCCGAGAGGAGCCCCGGGTATCGGAATAACAGGACCTAAGGTAAGACAGGACAAACTGACATCTGATGGGTTGTTTGTCTCAGAAACAGAGAAAAAGTTAATATTGACTGACAGTCAGTTGATTTATTTTAGATTCCAGTGTGAATTCCTGTGAATAGCTTATCATGGTGTATACACCTGTCAATCAAACGCCTGTGAGTTTAGATCAGACAGACTGAAAAAAAACAGGCAATAAAGATAATTCACATTTCAGAATCATTTAGTAGTGTATGCATATTTTAGCATAATGGGAAAGCCATGATTAATCAGTCAAAACCAAACAGCGACGTGTTTGTAAGGTTTTTCTGTGTCACTATTCATTTGAGTTCCCCCGTGTAAGACTTTGGATTTTTAAATATATTATTACAGTCTGCAGCCTTAAGTGTTTCAAATGCTTATTAACCCCTTAAAGACCCAGACTTATTTTTAGCACCACTTCCAAATAATTGTTTGTCTTTCCCAAGTGATTTATCACCATTTATTATAATATTCTTTGCATTTTGTATGTTTCAGTGAGAATCATATATTTTCCTATATTTAAGTTAGTGATCCTGAAGATGTACATAAAAGTTCATAGTAAATTTAAAATAAGGAAATTCAACAAAATATATCATTAACTGAATATAAAAGCAAGTGAAGATGATGGCGTGAACATCCAAATGGGTCATATCTGATGACCATGAAAAGGATTTATATGTATTGAGTGGATTAGTGGATCAGTAAGTATTAAACATTTGAGATCAGTAGATGCTTTTGGTCAGTGGTGGATATTCGGGTCTTTATGGGTTAATACAATAAGTCTCTGTACTTAACAACAGCAAAGGTCTATGCTATATTATATCCTGTAAGGGTATTTGTAATTTGTAATTGCATTAATTTATATACTTATTTAAAAACAAATTAAGATTACCATTACCAGTGTAAAAAAAATGACAGTTTAGATATGAATTTCACAATTTCAATGTATTCTACTCAGAGACATCTATGGCTGTTATCAAGGCCCTGTGTGTTTATACCTCTTTGTAACACTAGAGTGTGTAGTGAGCGCTGTAGTTAGTGCTACTGACTGATCTCAGGGATAAGAACCCAAGTGCAAAACCCAGAGACAGAATTAAAGTTCACAAAAAATGATTTATTAAAGAATACAGAAAAAGGTGATTCGACGATGGACGTCAGAGGAATCAGGGTCTGAGTAGGAAATCCAGTGTCGCAGGTGAGGGATAGGTGTGGGGTCAAAAGCCAGACAGACAGATACAAACAGAGGCTCTGACTGGGGACAGGCAGAGTTCAGTTAGGAGGCAGGCTGGGTCCTACACAGAACAACAGAGAGACAAGCTGAAGCACATGTGAGGGAACAGACAGAAAAACAGACTGAGTTTCAGGGCTTCAGTCCCATCAGAAGAGCCGGTAAAGGAGTGAAAATTTTTAAATTCACCATACTGAGCCATTGCATGAATAACATGGGTTACTTTTTGGACTGTAATTTCACAGACCATACCTTTTAAATACAATATTTACTTAAATGCTAACTATGCTGTTGGGGTCCTTAGGGGAATGTAGGGCCAGCAGGTGAGCCAGGACAACCAGGTGAGAGGGGAGTTGGTGAACCAGGACCCAAGGTACGGTCACTCCTCCCACTGAATCGCTATCACAATCTTCAAATACCACATTTTTCAGTTGTTCCACACTGTGATGTAGCTGAAACAAGCTTTACTTTACAAATACTGATGTTATATAATAGTAGAAATGGCAAAAGTTATAGACATAATCAGTCAAAACAATAGCAGTGATATTACATGTCAAATATCACCTTAATAGCAACACAACGGTGACTTTTCCCACTTATTTTATTGATTTGATGTCACTGTTCTACTCAGGGTGAGCCTGGGTCTGAGGGGTTACCAGGAATCCCAGGTCTACCCGGAGAGGATGGAACTTCTGGACAAAAAGTAATGTTACAGAATCAAATGTCTATCTTCCATCTGTCTTACCGCTCTAGTTACTGAATGAATATGTTTATATGTGATGGCAGGGTGACATTGGGTTACCGGGGCCAAGGGGTCCTGACGGAGCTCCTGGTAAAGGCGTCCCAGGAGAAAAGGTACAGGACTTGTGATTTAATAGTGGATGCAAATCCATGTGTGGAATTGTTCAAATGATGTTTACACCTGTTAACTTTACAACGGAATTATAATCCACACATTTTAATCTTTTTATCACACATTTGTACCTTTTATGGAAAACCAACACTTTGCCATTATAAAAATGAATAAATAAATGATGCAATAAAGCATTACTAAGGCAGAAATTTAGAAATAAATGGCATCATTTTCCCTTGACTATCCTGTGGTGGTAGTAACACAAAACTACATTTTATGGTCAACTAATACATCAGATGAGGGTAAGTTATAATGGCAGTTTTGCTTTTCCATTGATATTAAGGTTTGGCTGTAAAGAGTTTGTCTGTTTTTGGCAGGGAGACAGAGGGGACAGGGGAACCCGAGGCCAGCCAGGTGCAGTTGGACCTGTGGGGCCAATGGGGCCCAAGGTGAGACTTCATGCTCAATTACTAGTTGTTACTCGTCCATCAGCTATTTACTTTTTGCCGTTTATTTCCTTAATTGTTCAGTTTATAAAATGTCCTAATGTTCTAAATAACCCAGTATTCCGGGCTAACACACCCCACCTACTGATGTGGGTAATTGGAATTAATTAATCAACACGTACCACTTAACAATGTTATGGATAATTTGTGAACATACAATATATACATATATTATAAAATAAAACCAAATGGATGACTTATTCTACAGTTTTCCTCCCCTAATTTAGAAAATAAGACAACCACAAAAACTTTACACCAATTCAACAAGTTTTCAGTTGGTAGATTTTATCATCAAGTGTTTTCTTTTCCCAGGGAGAACCAGGAATCATTGGACCACAAGGATCCACTGGACCACCAGGGAGAGGTTTACCTGGAGCTAAGGTAAGACTGTCAAAGGCCAGCTTTAACTGTTTTACCTGTCAGTCAATGCATTCTAGGTCTAATATAGTTTTTAACAGGGGGAACCTGGTCCTCGAGGCCCAGCTGGAGCCATGGGAGAGCCTGGAATAGGGATAGCTGGACCCAAGGTGAGTTCGATCCATCCTCCCATGTTCACCTCAGGTTTATTTTACACTCATAATCCAGTAAAAACTGACCCAGTTTTGTTTTGTTACAGGGGGACAGAGGGGCAACAGGACTTGCTGGACCCCCTGGACTGAAAGGTGAAGGTTTCACCGGCCCACCAGTGAGTCTCTCTTCATGTCATAGTCATCACAGTCCAGTCCCACATAAACCAACATGCCTGGATGTATAATGTGTCACACTGTGTTTTAGGGACTTCCTGGACCTCCTGGTCTAATAGGAGAGGCTGGACCAGATGGCATCGGTTTACCGGGACCAAAGGTAAGAACTTTACACATAAAACCAGGTCAGTTGTATTAATCAAAGGACAAAAACCTATCTATGTTGCAGTCACTACACATGTTTCTCCAGTTCTTATTACTTTAAATAAATTCACTGTGTAAAGTTGTAATACAGGCCACAGATCATCACATAAAAACACTCAGGAAGGTGCACATTCCTGGAAATCTTCCATGTGGACATGGCAATATAGTAATGAAAATGTCTTTTTTGTCACAAAGAGAAAACAGTCAGTGTAAATTTGCAGTGTAAATGATTTGGACCCAGTATATTTTTTATTCCAATGTGTTGGCGATATACTTGAGCTAAGACATTTTATTGTTTCCATGGATGAAATTCTTGTTCTGAATGGAAAGTTACTCATCAGTGTCTCAGTCAAAAAGTTTCTTTAATTAATATTCACTATATACTAAATGTAATAGAATTTGTTTTGTTCTGTGTTCAGGGAGACAGAGGTTTGCCTGGACCTCCTGGACCTGCTGGGCCTCCAGGAATTGGTTTAATTGGTATAAAGGTAAAACGACAACATTTGCTATATATTTATGATACTGATATTTATGATAATGTCAAAATATGTGGACTGTGTCTCTTTTTTCCACAGGGTGCAGCTGGTCAGACGGGACCTCCTGGTCCTCAGGGTTTACCTGGAGAGGGCATCCAAGGGCAGAAGGTAGAGTCCGGCTGTCAGATCTGCACCTCAGTCACCAGCTACAAAACATGTTACTCAGGGGATGTGTCATCATCAACTGTTTTTTGTGAATTAATTAGTAAAACTACTCAACTCTTTATGGATTGATCACCAATGATCAATGTGACACTAGATGAATAATTGAATTCAGAATAGTTGAATTTATAAAACAATCTTTTTAATTAAATAATCTCTTTAATTGCTCATTCCTTTGAAACACTTTGTGACCTTGTTCAATGGAAATGCACTCCACTTAGTTCCTTTACATAACTGAACAAAGACATAAACAGCCAGACTGACAAAGAATGAATCATGTTCACTGTTAGCGTCATAACTGAGCCACTTTTGTGCCCAGAATCTGCTCTGTTTTAAGCACCTATTCTCTAAAGGCTTTGTACCAGTGACATGGTGTCAAATTGACCTCATTTTGCATCTGAGCTGTCCAAACAGCTGAGCTCTCCTTGGCTGTTTTAGTCTTTCATCCATTTACAGAGTAGTCTGCATAGAGCATAGCAGAAACATACACACATGGTTATTCACAATCACAAACCAGCTTTCATGCATTTACCTTCCTTTAGTTCTCTAGTATTTTGTGCCTATAAAACAATCCACTGAAATGGCCATGAAAATAATCTACAGCCATTCATTTTATTTGGGCAGGTCTGAAACATGTTCCATTAATGTCTGAATTTTAAAATAATGTTGCTCAGGTGTCACTGAATGATAACATTACTACTTAGCACTGGCAGCATCACACAATCACACAGCTGGAACAATAAGTGCATCTCCAAAGAGACTGAGCATTTCCACTCAGCATAACAACCCGGGTGTTCATTTAACACCTCATCACTCTGGATACCAGGGTCATTAATGTTGTGTCTCAGGGCATGTTTTCTTGCTGTTTCTCTGTTGCTCTGTATCCCTCACACTCTGGGTTTATTTAATGGCAAAATCATATCACTTGGGTAACTGTCAAAACCATATCACTCATGCAATTCCTATCTAACTGGACAAACTTACATCACTTGTATAATTCTTACCTAACTTCAAACCTCTGGTTTTGCTGTACTCACTCAGTCACAACATACAGAACTTTCTACACCAGGGGTATTCAAATCCGGTCCCTGAGGGCCAGTATCCTGCATGTTTTAGATACTTCTCTCTTCCAGCACACCTGAAAGTCATTATATCATTATCAGGCTTTTGCAGAGCATGATGATGAGCTGATCATTAATTGAACCAGGTGTGAGAGGGAAATCTGTTCATGTTCATCAGATATGACCCATCTGAACGTTCAGAGGTTCTGTAGTGAACATGGAAACACTGACATCTTCTACAACATTGATTCTCCAGTCAAACCCATGGAGTTTGATAAATGACAGTGGATAGAGACATGGTTTATGTTCAGTCAATGATATACAGGATTTGGTTGAAAAAGTCACTTTTCCCAAATTTTTTCAAATTTTGATACAGTAACCTAAGAATTTAGTCAGAGGTATTATAGACATCCACATGATCAATACATTAAATATAGGAAAATACCTGAATTTGAAAATGAATGAAAAATGTAAAATGCAGAGGATAATATTATAATAAATCATCATAAATCACTTTTTTAAAGACAAGAAAAATCATTTGGAAGGTGTGATAAAACTAGAAGTGGGTCTTTAAGGGTTAAAGCTTTAATGTTTAAACACCTAGCTATGTTATACATTTTGCTGATTTGTGCACTTACATAATATCAAATGTTTTCAACAGTTTGATATAAATTCACAATGTAATGTTCACATCTCTTTTACAACATTATCAACATCTGCTTGAGTAAGATCATACAAAGATTTTCACTGAAAGCTGTTTTAATTGATTATTGTTGTATTTAGCAGCAGAAATGACATAGTGCATGTTTAAGGTGCACATTTCACATCTCATCTAACCTGTGTTGTCAGAATATAGAAAAGGGAAATCTAATGATGTTCTTTAACCTGGAATATATATAATATTTTTAGGGCGAGCCTGGATTTCAGGGGATCCCTGGTCCCAGAGGTCCTCCTGGACAAGGTCTGCAAGGAGACAAGGTACTGTTGGATTCCACAAGTGTCAGCAATTCTACTGTATACCAACTTCAACAGATATTTTATATTGACTATATTATCACACTGCTATCGCCACCTTTGAGTCATTTCACATGTTTTCTTCTGTCCTGCAGGGGGATCGAGGATTCAGAGGGGAAAAGGGCATCAAAGGAGAACGAGGAGAAACTGGAGAGCCAGGAGCTTTAGGACCTCTGGTATGTATTATAATTTATCATTTACATGCCATGCATTCATTGTAAAGGGGATATGAAGAAGCACCTTTTAATCAGTGGGTTTGTGTTTTACTCTGAGATGAAATGATGCAAGATGTTCAGATATGATGACTTAAGATTTCCTTGTAATTCCAGGGAAGAGTGGGACAGAAAGGAGAGCCTGGACTTACTGTAAGTACACCATCCACAGAACTATGAGTGTGGCATTATCACCCTTTTTATTTATTTTTTAAGTTTAACATGTCTTATCCAGCATCCTGACAGCAGAGTGGTAGTCTAGCTGCCTTTTGGTGTTGAGCAAATTTGCTTTGCCAAGGGAAATCTCATAACGTATATATGGGGGGGGGTACAAGGAAGAAGAAAGTACCGAAAACCCTCACAAGAAAACATCAACAATCAACAAATAACAAATTCCGCTGTATTACATTTCATGTGAGCCTTAATTTAAAGCTCAATGTCTGTGTTTTTACCTATTGTTTTTCCAAATCCAGAATGCTGGAACACACACAAAAATAGAAAAGTCATATGTATAATTTTTTATTTTTTTTATTTTATTTGACTTTTATTTTACCATGTAAAATGTTTGAGAACCAATTCTCATTTACAAACAATTCTTCTTGCACTCTGAATCACTGATCATTTAGTTCATCTAAGGCAATCTATGAATCTATCTCTGTCTGGCTCTAAATAATTGGTGTGAAATGCAGTTTGTCATCTTTTCATGGTAATCAGATATAACCCATTTGGAGTGAATGTGGAAACACCGTCATCTTCTACAACAAAGATTCACCAGTAAAACTCATGGAGTTTGATACATTTTTCTATTGTATTTAATGCATATTGTCTTGTGCAGGTGTACATTTGAATTTCCTCCTTGGGAGATCAATAAAGTATATCTTATCTTATCTTATCTTATCTTATCTTATCTTATCTTATCTTATCTTATCTT
>JAPTMW010000009.1:2673186-2683806 GCA_029822955.1 Ostorhinchus angustatus
TGTCAATATGCACCAAAACCTCTGGAATGTTTCCAGCACATTTTTGAATCTGTACCATGTGGAATTTTGGCCCTTCCAAAGGCAAAAGGTGGTCCAAGTGAGCGATAGCCCGAGTACCTAATAAAGTGGCCTGTGAGTGTACAGTCTCTCACACATATTCCATGTTTGCAGTGTCTCTACTGACTGACTCCTGTCTTAGTGCTGAATGATGATTAGTAGAACTGGCAACAAAGGATTGTGAAATAAGTCTCTGAACACCTGAAAGAACTACATGCACAGAAACAAGGCTGTTGAACAGTGGTTCTTTGCATGAATCGGGTCTCACCAGATGGATAGATACTTTATTAATCCGGAGGGAAATTCAAGTATTCAGCAGCTTTGCATACAGCACAAGAAGACAGAAAAACAGACGGAACAAAACAGGCGGACTAGTAACCAGTGTGACATTAAGGTCAGTATATACTGTAAAAAAAAAACTTCTTGTACAATATTGTAAACAAAAGACTTATTAAAAAAATCTGTAGAAGAACTACATGTACTGTCAATGTACAGTATTTACACATTTCAGGGCATAGTGGTTTAAAGTGATCTAAGATGATTTGACAGGTAGGTGTAGTCAAACTACTTGTCCAGGGTGTACCCTGCCTTCGCCCTATGTAGCTGGGATAGGCTCCATGCGACCCCTGTGACCCTAGTGAGGATAAAGCGGGTTCAGAAAATGAGTGAGTGAGTGAGTGTAGTCAAACTACATAAGGTGCTTAGATATTCTACAGTCACATGGGATCAGTCCTAATGTGATCATGACTGAGACAGAGCCAAAGAAACAAAGAGACAAAGAAATAAGTATTGTTCAAATGTTAAAGCAGTGCACGGCCTCACGTAAAATAAGTTGGAGAGTAAAACCTGAATGGGAGTGAGGCAGAGCTGATCAGGTCACCTCAGACCATTATCTCACACACAAAACTAGTATTATAAAGCTACATATGTAAAATAACTGAGTAAATAAATAAAACTGACAGGCCACGTTAATTTATATGACTAATATGTTAATATTATGACACAAGAAGTAAAAAAACATGAGCTACTGACTTTGTAGTTGGTAAATATATCGATATGCTTCCATCTGCTGGAAGAAGAGATCAGCATATGTGTACCATACATTTACAGCACAAGAAATTCCACCCACTAGGAACAACATTATGCTTTGGCACCGATACAGACGCAGATGCACCAGCCCGAACACATATCATGTTTTCAATCGATACAACCACTATAAAGGAAATTGGAATCAGTTTTCTCATCTGAAATGACCACCATTACTTCAACTAACATTTCAAAAATCAATCTCCGTTCTATGTTACAGTAAAACGTATCACGTGTGTCCCTGTTTGACTCGGAACAGACTGGATTCCAAAGTGATGCCTGGTTTCTGTGAGGTGAATAAACTGAAGCAGCCGCTTTCTTTCTGGTGACGGTTCTCTCATACAAAACCAGCCTGAGAAACTGTTATTTCATACATGAGAAAACTTGAAAACACTGTGGTTTTGTGTATAATCTGTGCATGTTTTCTTCTTCTATCTGCAGCTAACAGTACTAAGATGGCCTGAGGTCACAGGACAACCTCCACTTCAGTTCCACAGACACATCTATGTGAGCAAAGAATCATATGTGTAATGATGGAACCATAAGAAGTTTGACAGAACCATAAGAACCATAAGTTCATCAATGACCGTCACTCAGACTGGACTAATTCAGAGTTTAGTAAGAGTCTAAGAGTCAGTTTTCTGAAGCATTACAGATGGATGTTTAGGGTGGAGTTTAACTATTAATTAGTCAAACTGACTAAATATAATCAGGCCCAAGGCAGAAAACAGCCACATAAGAAGAGCAGCTGAAAGGACGATTGTGAGAAGAAGCCAGGACAGAGACCTGATGTCTACTGCAGCAGAAACTACGTACATCCAAGCTTTAGTTTATGCAAAAACATTATCAATGAAAACTGTGATGTGTAACACTTGGCCTTGCACTGACCCATCTGCTTCCAGACACGTGTGGACACTGCAATCAAGGAGGGAAACCACCGCTATTTTCAACCAATGAAAAACCTGCATGCCTCATGTCTTAGCCCCTCCCACCTGAGACCTGAGCAGAGGAATCGAAGCAAGGACACAAGGAGAGAGGAGGCGAGGAACCATGCATTTACCTTAACGGGACACGCTGCTCTCAAACATGTCACTGAACTCTGCACCGACAGCCCCGACAATGGAACTAGGACCATGTGTAACAATAATTATTCATTTACCTGGAACTTATTAACTTTTGGTTTTTTAGAATTTTAGAAGTGACCAACTCTTAAAATCAGTTGTGTTTTGTGTGTTATATGTATTGTTCTTAGAGTAGGATTTTGGAGATGTACCCAAATTTCATCGTATGGAAATACAATGACAATAAAGCCTCTTATTTTATCTTATCTTATTAAATGTCAGTTAAATATGAGTTGTGGAACAGCTGCATTGTCACTTTCTTATCTACTTACAGTTAATGCTGTACTTGATGATCTCTCATGTATGTGTGCATCTTTTATTGTTGTGGCATAATAGACCTGTATGTAATGGAGGGATGTCATGCTTTGCTTTTTTATGAAACATACAACTTTGATCATGCATTTGCTCATTCTACTAAATACTTGACTCCACATTGAGGAGTCCCATCGCTCAGTTTGTATAATCCAGACATGTGTTCTGTTTCTTTTACAGGCCACAGGTCCAATAGATAAAAAGACAGATCTGCAGTCTCAGTTCAAGCTTCTCAATCCTCAAAGTGCATTTTAGGGAACTGTGACATCCTTGTAGACAGTCACACCGAGATACATTTTTCAAGTCACAATTGAATATCAAGGAAAAGAGGGGGTGATGAATAGGGAATTAGGAGGAACTGAGGAGTGCCTACTGTCTCCTCTTATGACAAAACTGACAAAAATGAGGTGAGACTCAGAGGTAGAATAGGGTGTATCTGTAACTAATCCAAATAAATGGTTGAGACTGATCATCGCAAAGAGGTGATGCATGTACTCTTTCCTTCCCAGTAAAACAAACCCAATTGATGCCAACTATTGGTTTTAGATTCAGTGCTGAATATTACTACCACAACAATACAACCACCAACAAAATGCCTATTGTTGAGAAATTTCTCATATGTTTCAAATATGTTCATTTTTGTAGAAATCGAAGTGAAATCTCCAGTGAGTCACTTGTGAATCACAAGCCGGTGTTTGAGAATGACTGAACTACATACAGACCTTGTACTCGTACTTCAGTCATTCACAGTACAGTCACTAATTTCTACAGTATTTAGACTTGATGGCTGTTTAATTACCTTAAATACGTGTGTGTGTGTGTGTGTGTGTGTGTGTGTGTGGGTAATGTCAATGACAGTAGATGGCAAACTGCATATGAAAAGAAGGAAAAAAAAGTGTTTATAATAATCACCCACTTACAGTGATTAATTTCAAGGTTCTGCTGTGCTATTAAAGTTGAAAAATTCAAGTGTACAAAGGTTATGTCTAGTAGAGCTATTTTTAAATAGATTAATCTATTGATTATTTTCTTCAATTTGATTAAATTATTTGAATAGGTGAAATGAATAGTAATGTGAAAAAGACATGTCTGAAAATGACAAGTTGTCCTTTCTTCCAGAACCAGCTGAAACAACAACCACAAAAACTATAAAAGTAAAAGGATATATAAACAAGTGAAAAAGGAAACGGAGCTTACATGTGTCCCCCAGCCCAGTCACACAACTAACTTTGAATGTTTTCAAAAATGTTACAAAAACGTGTAAAAATTCAGAGAAAGGCACATGGAAAGAACATATGTGTGGCGTCATGTGCATCACAATAAGCGTCTGTGTGAAACACAACAGTGGAACCAATGTTTAGCTGCAGAAAAATTAAGGAAACAACGCTTCAATTCAGGAAAACTGTAATCGAATCATTTAAAAAAATCTATTTGGGTGATTAATCGATTATTCGTTTCAGCTGTAATGTTTAGCTACAGTCTAATGCTGCAAATGCCGGGATCTGGCATAACAGCAGTGGTGAGAAAAATTGTAAACCTATAAATACACATGATGAGATTTGTGTTTGAGTACAACAAAAGGATTCCAAAACAAACAGAAAAAAAGCAAATGTTTGAGGCACAGGTTCCTTTAGGGTTAGTTGTACCAGTCCTGATGATTCAAGTGGATAAAAGCAGTGAAGTGTGTGAGCAGAGACAAACCCACCTGCAGTTTGGCGGAGGGTCCAGTGTGATGTCAGCCAGCTCTTTCTGAATCCTGCCAACAGAATGAGTCATAAATTATTCACTGATCAACGCAGAAATGTCACAGTGTAGTTCACCCCGCTGACCCACGTTTACCACCACCATCATATATATGAAGCCTTTTATTTTCTACTCTCTCCACCTCCAGTTGCTGATTACATGAACCCCGTTAGCAGTGATAATGAAAGTCAGCTAAAATAGGACAGAGAGTGTGAGGTGTTTTGTTTTCATTTTCCAGTTGAGAAAAAGAGAAGCTTTGTGCTTTTTTACTCAAAACAACCTCAGAGCACATCTTGTGACTGTATGATGTGGTCGACTGAAACTACTGAGAGCGGAAATCAACGTCTCATTGTTTCTCCCATGGGTGTTTTCTTCTTCCAGAAATGGTTGAATGATGAACACAGATGAAGCTGGTGCTTCTGCAGTTTCTAAAATCTGACATTTATTCTTCATTTTTACAGTAGTTTTCTTTGAACCATCAACTCTCACTTTCACAGCAGAGTTATTACAGCCGATAAAAACTGAGACTAAACCTAAAACCAACACTGGAAAATTTTGGCTGACTGAAATATGTTTAATGGTTTGTGGTGTAAATATGATGTAAGAATAAAACTAGTTTTGCATAATATGGGGCCTTTAATAAATACAACTAAACCTACTCCAGAACTCCAAATGGAAATGAAAATGCTTATTAAACCAAAGAGAAAGACTGGATGAAAATACAAACTAATGAACATCTGACAAATACAGCAGCATTACTACACAGTATCTGGGTGTGAAGACTAGTTTCTTTGATATTATTAAAAAATTACTTCCTGCTCACATTAGGGAAAACCCAGATGACTGTGTGGGTAGGGAAGACAGATTAAGAGACGTCCTCCTTAACCGTGGTCGTAAATTTAAAAAAAAAAAAACATGATAAATGGGTAAAATGTGCTTCCTTGGAAAGGAAATACAATTATAGCTGAAGATCTGTAAATAAGGAGAGGAAGCTCCACTTATATCAAATATTTACACCACTGGTTTTGGGGACCTGTAATGGCTCTGCTATCCTGATGTACTGTAAGGAAGAGAAAAAGGACTGAATCCAAGCCCAAAAGAAACGGAGTTATTAAAAAAATAAAAACAAGTTTCTCAATTGGGGTGCTTGCTCTTTATCCAAATAAAAATTCCAGACTTTTTCAAAACTGTTATTTTTTTCTCCAAGACCTTGACTTTGTTCTTTTATACTCGCGTGCCTACTTTTTTGGTTGCGATTGCACCTGTTGTGTGTAGTAGAGGAATTCATTTTAATAAATGCATGAATGAATGAATGCACAATTCACAGTAAATTATGTTTTACTGACAGAAACGTTTTCAAAACATATGAAAACCAAACATGCATGGATATCACACAAACAAGTTTCACAAGAATTATTCCAGTACCGACTGTTTAGTGAAATCCTAAAGTTTTTATACGTTTTCCTCATGTATTTCTTATCTTAATAGACTATGTGCCTTTGAACATACTCTACAATTCGACTATGCGAGAACCTTTTTTCCTTACTTTATTAAGACTTTCACACAAAATTCCAGACTTTTCAAGGTCTGGAAAACAGCGCATCAAAATTCCATACTTTTTAAGACTTTCAAGACCTGCACAAGCACCCTGTCAATATTTAGAAACTTGATCTTAGTAATGTGTGGCATTTTCTCAAGGCGACTTTAAAACAGTCTTTGATTCAGAACATCTTCATTTGACTGATCCTGTATGCATGTATGTAATACACACACATACTATCTATGTATGAATGTAAGCATGCATGCATGTATTTTCTGCATCTCTCAATCGAAAACACAGCAGATAGTGTCAGTTATCACAAATTGCAGATCCACTACTTCTGTTGTTACATCATCAAAACAAAATCTTTTCAGCGGCTTCGTAGTGAACGTGGAAGCACCGTCATCTTCTACAACACTGATTCACCAGTAAAACCCATGGAGTTTGATAAGTGACAGTGAATGGAGACACTTGTTTTCATGCCAAGTTAATGATATATTTCATTAAAAAAGTCATTTTCTCTGAGCTTTTATGAATATCGACTACACGATCAGTGAATTAAATATAGGAAAATACATGTTTACACTGAAAATGGAAAATATGGAGGATAATAATATGATAAATGGTGATAACTCACTTAAGAAAGGTCAAATACACAGACATTTTCATTTGGGAACTGCCACAAAAGTAACAGTATAAAAGAAAAAGGTTCACATCAGATATTTAAATAGGCTGTTGTTACTACCCTATAGGAAAAGAAAAGTTAAACTTAGTGACTTCTGATATTTTTCATAACAAATTGCAACTTCTCAAACTAGTCAAACGCTTTTAATTCACCTCATCTGCTAATCCCTGGTTTTCATTGACCACAGTACAGTATAATTACTGATTCATTGCAGTAGTCTGTGTGTCTGGTTGTTATTTTTACCGTTTGGCGCTGGTGGAAAGCAGCTTGGAGGTCTTGCTCATGCTGGCTTTGCTCTCCCGTTTCTTCTTGCAAGGCGTGTCCCACTGTCTGCTTTGGCTGGAGGAAGGTGGCGACGAGGAAGAGCTGGTGCTGGCACGGGAATCCTCATCCGACATACCGGTTTGGATAAGAGAAGAGCCGAACCCTGAGGCGGCAAACAGGACGACAAAAACAAAACAAAAAAAAACCACAGAAAAAACATGGTTGAATGAGGTGGAGTAGTTTCATTTCTAACCAAAGCAGATGCTAATTACGCTGCAATATCCAGTAACGACAAAATGCAACACACTGCTTTTTCTATTCATGAATATTCATTGCATTTCATTTTATTTAACGCTTGTGTTGCAGTGCACGTTCACAGAAGAAAACGTCTTTAACCTTCTGGTGTCTGGGCAAGCATATTATGCGTACTTTGAACTTCATGTTGTAAAAGGTCAGATTATTTTTAACAATTAGGTTATAATTAAAGAGTTGTTCATTTTTACATGACTTTTTCAAATTCTGACCCAGCCACTAAAACCAACACATTGTAAACAATAGAAAATTACTACACTAGCACCCGTCTCTGAAGTGAGTAAAAAAATGCAGACACATTTTAGCATTTAACATTTGGCCTAGCACAAAAAGTAATAATGCATGTTAAGCAATGTTGCTGTTAATTATTGACACATGCCAGGCTGCAAAAAAAAAAAAAAAATCCAATTTTTATGTCATATATTGGCAAAAAAAAGAGTCTGTTTTTGCACTAGAAAATAGAGTTTGTTTATAATACAAACCTAGCATTTAAAGGGTTAAAAATATGTCAGTTATCCTATTTGGTATTTTTGTTTTTGGCTCAAGTTGATGAAACATAAAAAGTTAACAAACAAACTGTATGAAAAACATTCTGGCATTACTAGGGCGATGCACAGATTATGAGGTTTCTGTGATGAGGAAGGGCCTCCATGGGCAGGACACCAAAGGGTTAATGACACCATCACTTCATCGATCTAGCTCAATTTACACTGGATTTCAGAGAAAGAAATTGTGCTGATTATTTTGGTTTTATTGCTTTTTGTGACCAAGATGTGTCATAATGCAGCCTCAAACATTTCTGCACACCTGAATACATGATAGATGATTCTAGGGACAAGATACTGCGTCTGTGAAGAAACGCCTCTGCCTGTACGAGTTGTTCAGGCTCATCAACTTTTATAAAACATGGTGATAATGTACATAATGGTCAACAAATATGTATAAATTGCATTTTATGGGTAAAAACAGCGCAAGTCAACACTTTCTGGTTAAAAATGTTCTTGATCCTTGAAGGAGCTGAACCCGACTATTAACTGTATGTCATGAGACGTCATAAATGAAACTGTCACTAAGTGTTTGCTCCTGGAAGATTCTGTTGGGTTTGTGTAAATTGGCTTCAGAGTCTGGTTTAGACCAGCTCTAACCTAATTGTAAAGGGTCATGAGATAACTTTTGTTATGACGCTATAAAAATAAATTTGATCTGATTGATTGATTGACATATGTGGAAAAATTGCTGCATTTTGGAGGTGAAAACAGCCCAACTTCTGGTTAGAAAACTTTTTGAACCTTAGTTATTTCAGTATGGCTCTATGTCATGAACTTTGCATAAAATAATCTATTTCTAATCAGCCGTCAGTCAGATTCTACCAAACGTTGTTCATTTTCCAATGAGTCAGATAGAAGCTGTTGTATTGCTCAAATCTGAACCTCCAGACTAACTCTGACTGTGATTTTGTCTCATAAAACGGGCCTTGATCAGTTTGTTTGTGTCTGAATCTGGAATGTTGTATGTACAGCAGCAAAACAACACAAGTTAGTAGAATTGCTCTGTTTCTGTCACTGAAATCACTGTCATTGAAATGAGAAAAAGTGGCAAAACTATTCTAAGTGCAGTGTTCTAACCCTTTCAGAGCCTCATTTGGATTTGTATGTGTGTTGTGATTCTGTTATCCAGATGTCCCTGAACTACTCCTGTTTCACATCAAAACACTGATCCCCTCCATCTCGACCTGTTTCAGACTGTGTTTTCAGAATTATGCAGAACAGAGAGGAAATTACACTTTAAAGTGCAAATGCAGTCAGTTTTCAGTCTGTAGACTGACACAACTGTGTTTGTCATTTTGCACACACTGAACAATAAACTGATTGACTTGATTAATGGTAATAAAAGAATAATTGAGTTGACACTGGGAGCAATATTTCTGTAATAAATAAAGATTAAAAGAGACAAAGATAAATCTTATTAATTCTCTGTGGGAAATTTTAATAGCACAGTTGTACAACACACAGTAAATTAATCCATTAATTTGTTTATTAATTGAGTGATACAAGCAGTGGGTCATGGTAATGGTAGTAATAAGTACCATTAGGATTACTTATTGTGCTCTCATTGAATATAGCAAAATACATCAAATAAAAACTAGGGCTACAGCCCTAGTTGAGGCAAAATTAGTCAACTTGTAATTTACAGGTCAACAGGTTGTTAGTGATGACATGCACTTCTGTTTTTAGGAAAAGTATTTATTGCTGATTGCAACTCTGGAGTATTTAGTTTGTTTAACAAACATTGGCAGGCACTGGATCAATGCACATTTGTTTAAGGAAAAAAGTATTTTACTGCTGCAGCAAAATCTGTTGAATATTGAATTGAATGTTTAACACATTTTGTTCTACATTGTAAATGTTTTACACCAAATGTTCTTGTTAATGAAAAGAAAACGTACTTCATTGCTGCAATAAATAAGAGCCTTTTTGCCGTTCATAATCTGACTATTTAACTAGTCTTTACTGTAGTCGATAACTAGTCGACTCCAGAAACAGTCAATAGTTAAAGCTCTAAGAAAAACCTTCAAATGAGTCCAAAGTTGGAGTTTCCGGGATTATGTGTTTAGAGGCTAAAATGAACAGAACACTCCTTCAGATTGGTGACAGTCGTTAACACACTGGATGTCTGTGACCCAGCTGTGGTCATTTGTTATTTGGATGTTGCTCTTCTAATCCCTGTTAGTGTCAAACCCACGCATGTCTGTGGAATAAACCTCCTCCTGCAGGATCCTTGTGCAGTGAGGTGCAGGTGGATATAATAAAGTAGGTTTATATTGACCTAAGGTTCACAGTGAACCTGTGTACTGTCCTTCAGTGGCGGTAAAGTGAGGAAGGGGCTTTTAACAAAGCTGTTAGCCCCTGTGCCGGAGCGTTTCCACGCTAGCTCCCGTTTCCGTGATGGTGAACGCAGTGAAGGAGCTGCCGTTAGCCGACAAGCTAGTGCAGCTCACACCCGCACAACTTCACCATTCCACCATGGAAGACCACTATTAAACATCTTAACATTAGAGTAGCTAGTCTCCACCGTGGTTCTGGTCAAACACATGCTGAGTTAAAGTAATCCTGCTAGCTAACACTGCAGCTCTAAACTCTCAACGCAGTCAACACTCAGGCCCAACGTCTACTCCTTGGAACGGAGTCAGAGAAACCTGCTTGCTAAGCATCCTATACAACTTCAACGACAACCGGGGAACCTCAATTAATATAAAGACGTCGGCTGCCTTTTCAGTCATACGTACCACAGAGGGTATGCGTTTAGAAAAGCACGGCAAATCGGCGGTGTTGTGCGTCTACATGCAAAATACAAATATTAAAACGCGTCAAGGAACCTTCCCGTTCCAGCAAATAGTCGGAGCCCCTTTTCCGTGCGACCAACTAACCACGACCGTGTTGTTTGTTTGCGGGTCTTTTCTGGGGTTGAAGCCGAAAACTGACCTTCGACTTCACCTGAAA
>JAPTMW010000009.1:3433053-3444423 GCA_029822955.1 Ostorhinchus angustatus
TACTGAACAAACAATAACTCAAACTATGAATTATGAAAGAGCTGCAGCATCTGAAACCGACCACAGTGAACATTTGAGCGTTTGTCATGTCTTTTATGTTTGTGATTGTCTCTCTCAACTCACCCTATATTTTTTATTGGTAAGGTTTTTTTTTTTTTGTTTTTTTTTAATCAATTACTAGAAATTTCACGTGACCCCATTTGAATTCCAGGTGATCCCACGTGGGGTCCCGACCCCGAGGTTGAAAAACACTGACTTACAATGATAAAAGGTGAAACTTCATTTTATTTAATGGCAACATCAACAGAGCTGTACATCTACCATTTTTATACGACAGCACTTGTTAAAATATTACATGGCGTTGGCATTACAGTTCTTGAATAACCTTAAGTGTTACTTGGTGATGTCGAGCAGAGCATTCCCTAGTTAGCAGTGTGGTCAGCGTTTCCAGCAAATCAGCGTTGGCAAGTTTCATCGTTCACTCTTCTCCAGCTCCACTCTGTCCAAATATAGATATTTTTGGCTCCAAACAGACAGGATGACAAGGCCAAAGTGGCAAACTTAAGGCTTTGCAGCAACAGTCTACAAACCCATGGGTGATGTCCATTTCTGGTTCTGAACAACAGAGATTTATAATGTAATCTCTTCTTCACAATAGACAGAGACAAACGCATACAGCGGAAGAAATCCAGTGAATCTGTAGGTTTTTCAAGAGATTAACGATAGATAAATAAACTGATTCAGAGGATGGTTCATCACTGACATATCCAAGAGAAATGTGCAGTATATGTTACATCCGATTATTGAATGTGTTTATACATCCTTATGGGTTTAGCAAAAACAAGACAAAGTGAAAAGCATAAAAGTTGACACCAAACACATCTTCCTACTTTGTTTGTTTCCCCACAGTTTCACTCATTGGCTGGAAGCTCGTGCCATCTCTGCTATGGTCTTTTCTTAAAGGAGGGGGTAGAGCCGTCGTGCTGCTGCTGGTGTTGAGGGGTGGGGGGTGGGGGGGGGGGGCTGTCCTGCGGGCGTGTGGAAGCTGGCATGATGCTGACCGTGTGCTGCCGTTTGCTCTGAAAGGAATGTCTGGTGTGGCATCAGTCACTGCTGGCATGCTGGAGATGGTCTGCCAGTCCCTCATCATTGTGCCACCGCTGCACAAACACACACAAACACACACTGAGAAACACGTTACGCTGGGCTCCCACCCCGTGCATGGCAGCGATAGGCAGAGGACGAAGAGCGCACATCCTTATCGACGCCAATCCAGATGAACCTACAGACACGCTTCCCCAGCACCCCAGACCCACTCCTGCACAGTTGGCCACCATTAGCCTTCTTTTAGCTATGACAGTCCTAAGGCTAAGAGGAGGGGCGCCACTGCCAAGGTGCTCCCCTGATTTGCTACATCTCCCAGGGCTATGGGGCCTCTAGGCTTACTGGCCCATGGAGACATAAGCCCCGGCCTCCCTGGAGGCTCTCGGCCAACCCAGATGCTTGGCATGGGCCGAACCGCCCAATGGGAGCCGTCCAAGAGCCGTGGATGGCTATGATATGTTTCCACCGAGGGCAATTTCAATCATGCGGAATTTCGATGGATGAAAGGAATGTATCTTGCTGGGGGTGGACTGACAGAGAACGAGTACGACTGCCACTGCCTTCACATGTTCGCCTTTAGTATGAAGACGTTCTGCTGTAATCGGAGCATAGAAAGATGTAAAAGTCTTCAGATGCACCGAAAAGAAAGACGACGAGACCTCTGTGGTGGAAACACACAATCCATATAATGAAGTTAAAAAGAAATAAACATTAGACGCTGCATGTCCCCTGTGTGAATGCAATATATGTACACAGAATCCCAATATGTGAAATGTACTGTATGTACATATATGAATCAACGACTAGACATCTAACCAAAGTAGTCAAATGAAAAAAAAAAAAAGTTCTAATTAACAAGTACATTTTGGATGACATATGACAAAACAATGAGAAACAATTCCAATTCCAAGAACAGAATATCAAAAGCTGATATTGAAGGGCTGTTTAATTGAATTCATCCAGAAATAATAATCATTTTCAAAACTGTGTGTTACATTTGCTGCAAAAACACAGAATTGTGTGTGTAATATATTTAAATAAACCAGGTACAACAAGTAATTTATGTTAAAAAGACTAAAGCACTGGTGCGTGCCTCCAAAAAAACAAAAAACAAAAAAAAAAACATATATAATGCAGTAGTGTGCGAACATCTTGGGCCACCTTTAGCTGTGCTGTTTTTACAGGGCTGGAATATAATTTCTGTCTCTTTATTAAGATGCTACAAGAAAATCTAAGAAATTGTTGCGCACAGTATTAAAAAGTAAAAAAAAAACAACAAAAAAACAGAACTGAATGGCTTCTACAAGTACGAGTATTTAATGTGATCTCTGCTCTTGTACCAAAAAGAAGCTAAAATAAGAATAAGAAACATTTTACGTGTCCTGAATGAAACAGCAGAATATCAGTGTAAAGTACAAAGGGAGGTCACACCAAAGCCTTAACAGTTCTGTCTGAAACTTTTAATGCAGTTCTCATAGTTCCTCTAAATTTCAATTGTATGTTCTGATACATGACAGGTTTTGACCAGGACAGTGTACATTATCCCTTCTATTACATGGCTAATTACTAAAGAAAACATTTTTACTAAACGTATTGCAAGTGACTGATTTTTAAATGAATGTATTAGTTTTGTTAAACACAGTAGATTATGTGGTCTGATCCTGTTCTAGAGTGATGGAGAAGAGAGGGGAATGAAGTGATTACCCATCATGCCTAGTGCCTACAGTACAAGTCTGTGGGGGCAGTGTCATGAACTGAGGTTGATTTAGGTCTAAGTTCAACCATGGTATGTGTCCAAAAAATGACAGAGATAAATATTGTGACATGATGTGTTTTAGAGTCAAAGCAAAATATTCCAATGGATTATTGGAGTGTGGAACTGTTTTTGGGTCATATATTCCACATTCATATGGGAACATGTATGTCTGTGTAACTAGAGATTCAACAATTAATCGATTAATTGACTTAAAAAAATGTTTGTTTTCTTTAATTTTGCTGCTGTATATCATTGGTTCCACTGTTGTGTTTCACTTGGACACATATTGTGACGCACACGATGCCAAGATCAACACACAGTTGTATATTAGTTCCATCTGAAGTTGTTAATAAGGTTGATCCACATGTGTTGTAGACTGTAGTGCACATATTGTTTGTAGATGTCATTGGACTTGTTTGTTGTTTATATATTTTTGTGTATAATTTCATACTGTTGATGTTATTTCTATATAGATATTTTTTAGATATCCTTTTACTTGTATACTTTTTGTGGTTGGTATTTCAGCTGGTTCTGGCATAAATGACAGTTGTTTGTCATTTTCAGACATGTTTGTTTCACATTTTTACTACGTTTTCACCCAGTCAAATAATCATTTAATCTAATAAAAGAAAACAGTCGATAGATTAATCGTTTGCTAAAATAATCGATAGCTGCAGCTGTATGTGCAACTGAATGAGGTGATGTGGTTGTTTTTTTCTGTTCTTTTTCCCATCTGTCAAATTTTCTTGTTTTCCTCCTTCTGTAATTCACTATTGTTTTCACGTTTTAAGACCAAATAACAGTCCAGTGACAATCATCATCAAACCATCTGAAAAGTAAAGTGTGGAAGCTGTAGACGACACAGATGGCAACATCATAAATGAAGACAAATCTATTTGCTGACTTTGTGCAAGTGCAAGTGTTTTACAGTAACATTAGCATGTTATAGAATCTGTTTTAGAGGATTAGACGTGTGTTGTGTTTTCATTAATTCCATTTGACTCAGTGTGGTCTTACGTGATTGAACATGAAGTACTGTTGATTTAACTTCTACATAAACAGCTTCCCTTTAATAGTGTTACTAGTATGTGGGCATGTCAATGACTGATTCCTTACCATTCTTTTACCAGGCATTTATTTAATGTATCTGTATTTTACTCAAATATGAATTTTTACTTTTACACTCTTCAATTAAACACACGTATGTAAAAGATGCACAAGATGAAAATGATTGAAATAGACAAAAATAACACATTACAAGACAAAAAAAATGACCTAAACAATATAAAATATTGAATAAGATAAAAGGGAGGTATAAAAACAAGACAAAAACAATGAAACGAGACAAAACAGACATAAAAGACATAATGAAATGAAAGTGAAATGTAAAAAATATGAAAACAACAATGTAAAAGATATAAGATGAAATAAAAAAAAATAAGTTTAATGTATAACAAGACAGTGAAAGGGAGGCTAGATCAAAATTTCACAATTAATATGATGTTTTTCATTTCACTTTGGTTGAAAATCACCATCAAAGACCAACTTCTTTGTTTTTAATAAAGAACTTAAATCATTTGCACTTTTACCAGAGGGAATGAATTAGCTGCACAACTGGTTGATACACAAGTAGATATTTTCAGTTAAGCATCTGATCTGTATATTTTCAAGTGCTAGTTGCAGTATTGAATAAAATAGTCTAAATTCTAAAAGACTATAATTTTGTTTGATTATTGCTATTGTTTATTACTGTGATGAACCTGGAGCATGGGCACTAATCTAACTGTACCAATGCACAGAGACTGTCAAAGTCATTCAGAAAAGACGACACACACACCACGACACAGCCCCAGTGAAAGGGTTAAAAACCCACTGATGAAGGATTACGGTCATTTTTAATCTAGACGTGTTGTTTTTTTAATTCGCTCTGACTGCTCTGCCTTGATGGTTTTGATTAATATGGCCAGGAAATGTTTGTGAGTAAGATATATACTGCGATTCATCTGCAAAATAATCCAATCATTACCAACTAATGACGAGGGGGGGGTGAAAAATGATGCGAGCCCACCACGACTCCCCAACATGCATCAGGGCCCCATCGACGCAGAGGATTGGAGGCCCCACCTGTCACGGCGATGCAGTAATTGCATTGTGGGCTCGGCGCTCTCCTCGGCTCGCGCTCAGCTCTTTCCCTATCCGCCGCCGTTCAGCTGCGCAGACAATGCTCGTCTTAATGAAGCCGTCTGACGAGATGGCAATTACAGACTTCTGTCACTGTCACCGGGGGCAACCGGGGAGGAGGTGGAAAAGGGGCGGAGGATATCTCACCCCTGAGGGCCCCTCCACACCCGCTGTGTTCCGCTGGATGGCAGGGTGGCTAAGCTGCTGTCAAAGGCAACTCCAGAGTGTGAGCTGGATTAAAGGTTTGCTGTATGAGTGATTGTTAAAAATGAAGTGATGCGTGTACGGTATGGAGATGTCTTTGGATTGATGGATGATCCAGAGACATTTTCATGCACACTTAAAAATTGAACAGTGCCTTGATGTGCAGTATTAAATAAGCTCACTTGGCCTTGATCTGCTGTTCAGAGTTGTGTTATGGTGAAGGACCTGCTTTAGTCTTTCTGAATGAAGTCCTCACACGATAAACTGTTCGCAAAAGTTCCAGTATTCAACATTTAGGGGCATTTAGTGGGTTCTGGGTAGAGATACAGCTATCGATTATTGTTTGCAAGCGATTAATCTGTTGATTATTTTCTTCAGTTCGATTAGCAATTATTTGAATGGCCAAAAAAAAAAACCTCTCAGAACAACATATAGGTATGAGTGTTTTCAGATTTGCTGGTCTAGTGCCTCTGTAGCACAATAGATTAGTGGATGTACACAGCAGCATACATCATACAAAGCATTTAAAATGTACAATTGTAAAATGTAATTGCATTTAGAGTATGACAATAGTCAAAGGTTAAGGTTCGGTTAAGTTTAGGCATCAAAACAGGTTTGTTATGGAGAGGGGATGTTTTCAGTGGGCACAGATGGATGGAGGTGGATAGACCTGCAACGACAGCTGCGATCAAGTGGTTTTTTATTAATTAATTATTGATTATTTTCTCTGATTCAATTTGATTGAACCAGTGATTCTCAACAGGCGTTGGGACACCGTCCGGGGGTGTTTGGCAGGAGAAAGCTGAGCAGGGGCGCTGAGACCAAAATGGTGGCGTTAGTCTATGTAATAATCAATATTAAGCTGCATGTTTTGGCGAATTCGGTCGTGAGGGGGGTGGTACCAATGCAACATACTGAGGTGCTGTTACCAGTTTTGGGCTCCCTGAAATATAATCATGTTGGGCCTTTGCTGTAAGAAAGTCACTGGAAGCAATAGCCAATATACTTTTTTAAGGTTCATCATGTATGTGCTAATGTGCTTATGTAGGGCTGGGCGATATGGAAAAAACATATGACGATCTTTTTTTTTTTTCATATCAGACGATATCGATATGTATCACGATATAAATCAAGTCAGTGTTTTTGTCCAGCTTAAGTTTTGTTACTCATAAGTTGGTTGTGAAGACATCAGAAGGTTATTTTTGATGTAAATATAATTTATTTCCTGTCAGAGGTTGAACATGACAGATGTGCTGAAGAACATTATACAACTGTTTCAGATAAATAATAAAACAGGTACATATACAGGGTTGTTCAAACAGAATGAACCGATTTCATTACATAATATTTTAATTAGGAAAAGCAATAGAAAACTCCAGCCAAGTCACAAGTATTCTACTCACAATCAACTTTTATTTCCTGTCTTACAAGTGTTCAATGTGTCCACTACCTGCAGCACGGACTACATCAGTGCCATAAGACAATTCCTCCCAGACGCCTATCAGTATATCATGATCCACTGAGTAGATCGCTGTTGTTATTTGATGTTTAAGGTCATGGAGGTTAGCCATTCAAAACTTAGAAAACTCCTGTTTGAAACAGTCACTGACTCATTCTATGACGATGCTTGAGAACTGAAGCAATACGTCATGAAATCAGTTCATTCCTTTTGAATGACCTTGTATTTAAAACTAAACTAAGGGACTGACCAGCAGGCAAAAGCTTTCAAGGTTTTAAAGAGAACACAAACAGAACAGACCATCTTCACCAAACAATGACGGGGGCATATACATGGGGGTGCGTTCTGTAACTGCTGTAACTGCCAAAACTGTCCGAAACCGAAAGTGAAACTTACTGTAACACACTTTGAACGTCTGACTCCCGGCTTCTAAGCCCCACCCTACTTTTCAATATCCCAGTCGCCCCAGTTCTCGGTCAGATTTTCTCCTGAGGGAACACTCATTACCTCCTGCTGCAGCCCAAACATTAGCATGTGTTCTGCGGCTGCTCTTACGCCTGTGCTGTGTGCGTCAACCGAACTTGACGTGGCTCTAGTGCAGACCCGGGCAAAGTAAGGCCCAGGGTGATAGCTGACCCTGACCGGAATTAAAAGTCGATGCAAATATATATTATGCAACTTTTATTTTGTAGAATCTGCTAAATTAACGTTTTTTCGCCCGTACTTTCTGTACTCAGCATGAGGCTTATGCACTGATTGGTTTGTTGGTCAGTTTCAGCCCATGAAGATGTCAACTAACACCAAAAAAAAAAGAAAGAAAGATTAAGAATGCAGAGATTTTAACAAGACATGGACTTCTAAGTATTTCTTCACTGAAGTCAGAAAAGGAACTGAGATACGCAAACAAACAAACCTGCATTTATGGTTTTTCATCTAAAGTTAACATGGAGCTGGTTTTGCACATTTTTGAAAATGTTTTTGTGAATATTCATTAAAAGTTGTATTCTGTGCTCCACATTGTATTGTTTGGTTTACTGTTTTTATAGACACATATTGAGCAGAGCTGCAGGTGAATTGATCCGGCCCTTAATAACTGTCAGTTTCTCATGTGGTCCCATGGGAAAATGAATTGCCCACCTCTGCTCTAGTGTGAGTGGTTTGGTGTGGCGTTACTTAATTATGATTGGCTGTTCTTATGTCTGTCAAAGCATGGACAAATGAATTCTATCGAAATTTTACGAGCATGTCTCATATTTCTATCGAGGAAAAGTTATTTTGCAATATATATCATTATCGTTTTATTGCCTAGCCCTATGCTTATGCAAACTTTGCAGTTTATTTTACACTGGCTTCTATGTTCAGGACGCTGGGCCTGAAAAATGCTCACATCTGGGTTTTTTAGTGTCACTTTTCTGCTCTTCTACAGTAGCACCAGTGTACAATGCTAGCTTAATTTAGAAACTAAGTTAAATAAGTAATAAGTTAGCATTGTAATAAGCTAGATCAGTTTACAAAGTCACAATAAATGAACTCTCTACTGGATTATTGTTGGAAAATGGCCAGGGGATAAAAAAGATTTTCTTTTTTAATGAATAGAATTTATCCTGTCATCATAAAACACTGGTGCTCTTTACCATGTTTTCCCACAAACAGGATATGATATAATGTAGGTACATTATATCATATCAAGTCACAAGTCAACAAAACACGTAGCCCCATGTGTTTTAGATTAGTCTTAGGTCATTCAGTTAAATGTGGGCGTTACCTATAATTTGCCTTTTCTTTAAATTCCCATTCTCTCTATACTGACTGTTTTATGTCAGAAATAAAATTCAGTCCAGATTCCTGCTGAAGCTAATGTGATTCAACAAATCAAGTGGATATCATTGTCCTGGTGATGCTGTGTAAATTAATGTCTACCAGAAATGGAAAAAAGTGTGCAAGGGAATAGAAAATTTAGCTCTAAAAAGACAATGATTTGTGGGAATACTGAGTTAATGTGTGGGCGGTGGGTGAAGCCCTGTATTTATTCGCTTCAGCAGAAGTTTAAACATAAGTTTTTATTCTAATCATGTATTTATTGCATTACAAACAGACTGTAGATCTCCTCAGCGTATTATTTTAATGACAGCATATCTTCAATGGGCTGAATAGTGTACACACACGACAAGTGAATATTATTTTGTGAGACTTTAAACCCTCTACTTGAACTTACAATCATCATCATCGTACTGATCATCATTCTTCTTCAGACACTTTTATCGATTAAACCATATTAAACCTGTTAATGGTCCAAGGAGTTGCTGGAAATTTATAACCTGCTCTGTCTTCACAATTCACAATTAGGTTAAGAAGGCTTTGCTAAAATTTATGCAGAATTAGAGATTCCTGTGGTTGCACCGGTATCAAAAAAAGTCATGGTGGCTAAAAGGGAAATGTGCCTAAGAGGCTTAAAGGCATTGCAATTCTTAATGGTGATGTGATGGATGCACCAGTACAAAGTGGTATTACAGGCCGGAATAAATGGTTCAGTACAGATATAGCTATGTTAAAAGATAGATACAAGCAGCCTCTGTGTTCCACAGTAATGGAACAACTGGAAAATAGACCTCTGAAAAGTACATTTAAATGACACCAGTGTGAAGAAATAGAATACAAACTTTTCAAAAGTGTTAGGTGATCGTGTTTTTGTATCGCAAAGAACTTGTTCTTAATCCATGGATGATTAGATATTAGATTAGACATGTTGGCATTTTTAGTTGATATTATATGTATTCTGTTGTATTTCAGGGTCCATTTTATTCAACTATAGAACAGTTTTATATGATGTACATTGTAAAAACCTCTGTCTTGTCACTGGTTTCACTGGTGCCACTGGTCCAGTCCCTTTAAGGCCAACCCAAAAAGTCTAGCACCATCCATTCTTCCGCCTGCTCTAGACACTCTGTGAGCAAACATTAGTAGAATTGTATGTCTTTACTGTCCATTTATTGTTTTTGGCCAGAGTGGACAAAATGAACAACCTCACCAACAACGATACAGCAGGATGTCTAACTTTGGTAACAAACTCTCACTTAAATATTGTTCATGATTAACCCATAAAGACCCAGTGCTACTTTTGTGGCAGTTCCAAAATATTTTTTTCTCTGTATTTACCTTTTCTTAAGTGATTTATCCCCATTTATTATATGTTATCATCTGTATTTTGCAGTTTTTCAATGAAAATCAGGTATTTTCCTATGTTTAATTTACTGATCATGTAGATGTTCATGAAAGCTCAGATTAAAGTTGAGGTTTATGATATCAAAAACAGAAAACTCAAGTAAAAGTGACATTTTCAGGACAGAGTTCAATAACTGTGCCTAAACCAAGTGTCTCCATCCACTGTTATTCATTAAACTCCATGGGTTTTACTGGTGAATCACTGCTGTAGAAGATGACGGTGTTTCCGCGTTCACTTTGGAACCTCTGAACGTCCAGATGGGTCATATCTGATGACCATGAAAAGATGAAAAACTGTATTTTACACCAGTTATTTACATGGATTGATAGGATTAGTGGATCAACAGGTATCAAACCTTTTAGGTCAGCAGATAGTTTTGGTTGCTGGTGGTGGTTTGGGTTTTTATGGGTTAAAGTGGCATTAATGCAGGTGGGTTCCATGGAGCACAGTGGAGGAGAGTTGGACCTCTGCTCTGTATTGTGTATAAAATGACTTTAGATTAAGCTTAAAACACAGCTAAACATCTTTACTACTTCTTCACATCCATGGAAGTCCCTGTCCACTAGGCTAAACGTGTAGATCCATTTCCGGCCTTTGTTGAAAACATTAAAACTGTTGCTGCTTTTGTGTTGGTGCTAATGTGTGCCATTTGCATGTGCTGTGCATAGAACACATAACTGTTCATGGACATCGATGTGATATATTTGTTGCCAGAGAAGAGAAAAGAATGTATTCAGACAATAATTAAATGCTTATGTTCACTTAAACACATTTATTAACTTAATGGAAACAACAGCTGCACAACTGGGAAAAAAAAAAAAAAGTATTTATAGCATTCAAAGCTCTCTGGCAAATATTATGTACACTTTGCATCAACATTTATGTACTTAACATTCTGAGTACCGTACTGTCGGACCTTTAAAGCATCTCTCTTGGACAAAATGTTAATTGAATCAGAGTCTTAATGTTATGTCTCACTGTTTTGACATCTCCACTGAAGCTTGAACTTCAGCCGTGATGGCAAAGTAGTTTACTTCCCCCACAACACACACACAGACACACAGGTGTGCCCTACAGAGGTTGCCATGGTTACATCATGCCTACCTGTCCTATATAATTATGTGGGATACCAAGACATTGTTCTTTAACAAAACAAACGTGTGACAAAGCCTCCTTCTTCTTTTTTTCTTCTGGTCTCTTCAGTCTGCTGCAGAAACAGAATCCACGTCATAACAACATAAAACCTCTGACATGAATATATCTATTGTAATCTAACAAAACAAAATCTAACTATTTATTTGACTTAAAATGTAAGTTTAGAATTTATAATTTATTTTAAATAATGATGCCAAAGCAGTGAAATTGAGTATCTATGTCATTTAATCTATTGAATAGCTATATTTTATCCTGTGTTTTCAGGTCAGGTTGTATTTTTTTTTTCAG
>JAPTMW010000009.1:3464223-3474598 GCA_029822955.1 Ostorhinchus angustatus
ATCTATAAAAAATAGGCTGAAATTCAAACATACAGCCTGCTGCTAAGGTTGTCTGTTAAATGTCCCTCAACAATTTAACAGTATCAGTAATTACAGCAGGGTGTAAACTTGTGACTATGAAACAAGGTATTGCAATGTACACAAATGGAATACCATTTGTCTGAGCAAGTGGCTTATCAAAAAAAAAAAAAAAAAAAAAGAAAAAAACTTCCTCCTCCTCCACCTCCAACACCTCCTCCTCTTCTCCTTCTTGAAAACCCGCAGGACTTTTGACTTTTTAAACACATTGTGTAAATTTTTTTGCCTCCCACAGTAAAAGTCTTTTCTTTTTTGGATCTGTCGTCGTGGAGCGGTGACTGGAGGTTGCTCAACTTTTGATGGAAAACAAGAGGTCGGTCGACTGCTGACTTTAAAGGTACGATCTCACGCACTGTCTCCTATCTGTTTCTCATTTAGTTTTTATTGCATAAAGAGAAAAAAATAAAATAAAATCAGGCGCGTCTCTTTGGAATTAACAGAAGAAATCGCTCCAAACGAATTAAAACCAATTCACTTCCAAACGCCTTATATCTCAAGAAATCACTTAAACCCACACAACCCAAAAAGTGGCTGCTATAAATAAAAACACACATTATGGATGGCACACTGAACTTTCTGTTTTGCCTTCCTCTTTGCCATTTCATTTTACATGTTGCTCAAATGGGGCCTGATGCTCAGATCCTCGTGATATTCGGGTAAAGTCCATCCATCTGTATTTTATTCACTTAATAACAACTTCATCAGGGCAGTATAGGAACACAGGATGCTCTGGCCTGACACTAAACGGGCTTGAACTAATATTTTTATATGTTAACAAAGGCCTTTTTTCCTCTTTTTTGCCACTTTCTTAACGTGTGTGCTGTTCTCAAAGCACTGACATGTCTATTAGAAACACTGAAGCCACTGCAGCCCAACTGCCCATCTACTTTTACTACTTTTTATTAGGCCATTAGAGCCACTTCATTTATTCTCTCCATATATTTACTATTTAATTACGCATCACCGTGCTTCAACACTTTTTATTGCTTTTGGTGTAACTCTCAGAAACATTGACAAAGTAAAAAAAAATTAAAATAAAAATAAAAATAGCCACAGGAAAAAAGAGCAAATTTCTTTGTGTGTTTGCGACTTTTCTTTTTCTGCCCGGCTTGGTGTGAGGAACTCAGATGTGATGGGACAGATATGTGTGTGGTAGTAAATGCTGTTTGGTCTGTCTTGTGGCTTTTTGTCACAGTGCTGATAAAGTCATTTCAGGTAGAGTAGGTCCTGTATGTTTGTGTGTGTGTGTGTGCGTGTGTGTGTGTGTGTGTGTGTGTGTGTGAGAATATGTTTGAGAAAAAGAGATAGAGGCAGCAGTTATGAGAAGATGTATTACCATGTTAAAAGTGCGTGGGCACTGGTGCTCTGTGGTTTACAGGTTTTTAAAGGTTTCACTCAGTTCTTTCTTTGAGCTGACATCACACCACGGCGACTATTATTTACATGTACACTGCAAACACATCTGCATAAACTGTGGTGGTGTTTGTATTTTTATCTTTTTACTGTTAAAAATAGGCTAAATCTCTGAAGCAGAATGGGATCGTAGGGTTTACACGCTGTAGTTCTGTGTAAATCTCACCACATCATTCTTCACATCCAGCCACGCCGCTTGTTTACTACCTCGCATGCTTCTTCACACTCGCTTACGTGCATTTACTTACGAGGTCAAGCCGTGGCATCTCTGCATGGAAAAAAAAAAAAAAAACAGGTTACGGCCCAGCACTGGTGATTTTCTTTTATCTGTGCTGATCTGTTGCACTTCAAGGTGCTGTGGCTTATCTGGTCAGTTCCTTTATGACAGTAAGACTCACACAAACACGTCTTTTTTCCTGTTTCGCGCTGCCATGTGTCACTTCTTGTAAATACAAAAAAACAAACAAACAAATAAAAAAAAACCATCCTCAGACATTAGGACCAAACTTCTCACTTTTACTCCTCGGTTTTTGGGTCGTCTCGAGCATTTTCAAACACTTCTTCATCAAGTTTCGTGATTGAGAAAAGTGGCACAAAAGAAAAGTCGCCTGCACGTTGATGTGTGTCAGCCAGACGTCTTTGGCAAAGTCTGTCCTCATAAACTTGTTTGGCAGGAATGATAAGAATCAAGAGTGTACGCGTATGACTTGCCAGGTCACACAGATCCACTAGTAAAGCCTAAACATCTGTCGTGGCTTATTAGTGTGTAATTAATTCCTCTGAATGTGTTCTGTCGTGTTCACAGTTCTTACAATAACTCTACTGTGATTAACAATTAGGAGGGGATTTGGGAAAACACCTAATGTTTCCATCTTTACCTTTCTGTTTGTGACTTACAGGTCTCTTATCCTCAGATTTTTTTTTCTTTCTCCTCAGAGATCAGTTTGGTTTTCATTACTACTAATCGAAACTGGTGCACACTGGGTTTAAGGTGTTGTAAGAAGCAGGAAATGAGTTTATAATGTGCAAAACAGAAATAAATGCGTCTATTTAAGCTCCTATGATTTAAATCCCAGACACACATTTGTGCCACATGGTCCCTTCAATGTGACGTTCAGTTTGTGGTGCTGTTAAATGAATCCAGTTACGGTATGTGCGGTACAGCAGCTGCATGAAATAAAGGCACTAATGTAAGGACCTGCACAAAGAGTCAACTCTGAGCAGCAACACTTGTATCATAAAATACGACTTTAGTTTGTTATGGTGCATGTTTGTAACTTCAGAAAACTGTACTTTTCAAATCTAATAAAAGAGTTACAAATTCTGTAGAAATGTGAGAAATGTTTCCTTTGGTTGCCACAACAATTTCAGTCCCGGCAACACTTGATTATCACAGTTCCCTTAAACGTGGCTTTAGTTTATTGTGTCACATGTTCATACTTCTGGCAAACTCTGCTTTTCAAGCCTTGGGCCATTTAGACAATAAGAATTTACTAGACAGCAGCTACATGAAAGAAATGCTTCTGTTGGAGATTTCCCCCCCTTACTGTCACCAGAGCGCTTTTGTTAGATGTGACCTGCTGTTCAATCTTAGCCCTTAAAAACAAATCTAGTTTGGCATCTGCTGGAAGAACAATCTCTATAGAAAACGTCCTCTTTAAATCTCAGCAACACTTTTGTTTGACATCTTCCTTAAAGACGACTTCAGCTTGTTGTGTTCAGGTTTGGACTCCCTTGTACACTTAAAACAAACTACTTCCAATACTGTGCAGCAGTAAATCAAACTTTCTCGTTGTTCCTTGTAAAATTGAAATCTCACCGACACTTTGGGACCCGTAATTCCCTTAAATGTGACTTTGGTTTATTACGCTGAAGGATGCTCTGCTGTTCAAACCTCGTACCCTTTAACCTGATGTAGTTTGGCTTGTGCTACAACAGAGACGCCTGAAGATGTTCCCATTCTGTTGAACGCTTTTAAGGCCTCACACTTAATTTGTGAAAAAACACGACCTTAGATTAAAAAGAATGAATGCTGAAAAGGCTAAATAGACTGATAAATTGCATGAAAAAATACACACCACATGTGTATCACCGCTCCTGTAAATGTATATTCACTTGCAGGTGTATAAAGTTCAAACCTTGTACTGTAGAGACTGCATGAAATAATGCATATATGTAAGAAATGTTTCCCCTTGTTGCCGTAAAGATTCCAATCCAGCATCACCTCAGAATCACAGCTCCCTTTAGCGTTGCAGGTTTGTACTCTCTGCAAACTCTGCCGTTCAAACCTCGCAGCCCATAAATAAAACTGATGATGTACGGTTAAAGCAGCTGAATGAAATGAATGTCGCAGGTTTGAATCTTAACGATGCTTTTGTGCAACATGGTCCCTAAACCGTGACCTTAGTTTATCATGTTTGTGGCAGGTTTGTGCCTTGTTCTAACCATGTAGGGTTAGTAGGTTCTGCATGATTCTGTGTGTGTGTGTGTGTGTCTGAGTGTGTGTGTGTGTGATGCTAACAGACAGTGATGAGCCGGTTGTTAAGATGAGAGTGAGAGTAAATGACAAAGTCGTCCCGTGACCCTCGGAGACCAATTAGTCTGCGCACGGACAGGTAGTGATTTTCTTTTCTTTTCTTTTCTTTTTTTGGGGGTGTTGCTGTCTTTGCGGTGCAGTCTGCTCTAAAATTATATGAAGAGCTTTGTACTTAAAAATTGAATTATGCACTGAATCATTAGTTTTATTGAGTTCCGAGTAAAAAATAAATGTCCAGGGAACTTGTTGTCATTACATAAAAAGAAGGGAAATCAGTGTGTTTCAGCAGCGACAGTGCCTTAAATGTTGTTATCCTAAGGAGAGTCTTTAAATTCCCACAGCAAAATATGCAGATTATTAAAACCCCTACTGTTGAGTGTTCGCTTGGAGTTTTTTTTTCCTTTTTTCCTATCTTTTGAGCAGGGCCGTGCCTCACTTTGCTGAGGCTGATATCTCAGCTAAAACCATTAATCGTCTTTTTTTCGTTACCACCTCGATAATTATCGCTGTAGCGAAATAACAGCTCAGCAAACAGTGAAATTATACCTGTGGTAGGGAGCAGAGTAAATACCTGTTTAGCTGCCAGCAAATGTATTTATTAGACTGTCGCCAGTAAATAAGAGGCCTGTCTCGTTTTTTAATGTGTGGCTCTTTGGGGATTCCACCACCCCTCCACCCCCCCTCCTCTGCCCTCCTCTGAGTGAAATAGCTCTGTTATGATTGCTAATAGAGAAGAAAGATAACAATGATTCCCAGCCCCCCCCACTTTTTTTTTTTTTGATGACATGTCGCGACTAGTTTGGAAAAGAAAAGGTGTATTAATAGGGACTGCTGCATTCCAGCGCTCATTGCAAAAATGTATGAAAGCTCCAGACATACCACCCTGGGTGCATGCTTAGTGTGTGACTTAGCTCATTTTGTCATTATGTGGAAAGTTCTTTAGAATAAAAAAAAAAAAGAAAGAAAAAAAAGAGAGTAACAAGGGGGGGTTATGTTGTCCCAGCATGTTGGACATTTATTCTGGCGTACATTTCACATGCTGTTGATCCAGATTTCTTGGCTTAGCAATAAAAAAGCATCACATTGTGTTTTTTGGGTCCCATTCGCCGGGTTGGGTTGGTGTTTCCTCCCCGGGAGATAAAACAAAAAAACAAAAAACACCAAAGTCCGTCATATTGGTTTTGTCACGCTTTAACAAAATGACATCGTTCCTTTGCTTTTTTCTTTTTTTTGGGGGGGGGGGGTTGTTGTTGAGCGCGCTTCATGCTACCGTAGCAAATACAATTTTTAAAAAAGCATATACATCTAACTTTATTTAAATCACATTATTATAGGTCTCAACATATGTTTTTTTAGGGAGAAAAAAAAACAACCTCATTGTCTTTTATTCTTGATGCTTGTCTTTATCCGATCTGTGTAGGTTTTGCTGAATCCTTTGTTCAAGAGAGAAAAAAAAGAGAGCGATTTAGAGGAAAGCGCATCCTGCTAAGATCAGGTTGTTAATACCCACCCACATACTCCAATGAAACAATTTGAACACATACTGTATTCTCACATACACACATACACACTCTTGCCTTATCAACTGTTTTGTTCTCCACTGGATGGATGTTGCATCCTTTGACAAGGGATTAACTGTGCAAAGGAAAAATATGTAGATAAAGAAGCGCATCCTTAAATCACTACTTTGTATTCAATACTTCTGGTCTAAGCGTCGATATTAAGAGCCTTTTTCCCCCGCACATTCCCATCTTTTCCCTTCATCTTTGAGGCGACTAACACCATCCCGTCACCTGCCTGGTTTTTCCGTAACACTCCCAGAACACCCCACAACGTGCCCTTCACCGTGAATCTCCTCCACAGCGGGAAAACGTGGAAAACCTTTCTCACTCCCCTTTTCTGTCCTCTCTCTCTCTCTCCAGTCACTATCTCTCTCTCTGTCTCTGTCTGTGTGTTTCTTACACTCAACACACAAACACTCCTGTCTTTCTATTAATTGTTTATTTGTTGCAATCCACGAGGCAGAAATTAGACTTTAATTATTCGCTCATGTGATGACCAAAGGGTGGTGTTGAGGAGGTGGGGGGGGTCAGCGAGCAGTGACAGAAAAGTCATTTCTTTTAAAAACAAGCCTCTGATAGCCATTGATTGTTGTATGACTAATTGGTTTTATAATTCGATAAAAGAAGGAGGGGGTGATTTCAAGAAGTTGATGAAAGGTCCTCTTAGCAAAGCTGAATCGTTTATTGAGATTCCTCTGGCTTGAGCTGCCCCAGTGATAACTGGCGACCAAGTTTTCAGGGCACCTCGAGGAGCCGAAGAGGGAACCTCTTTGGACGCGAAACGCCGACGCCAGATTGATGCCGGATGTACAGATGTACAGGTCTTTGTGCGTGTGTGTTTGCATTGCATACAGTGCATACCACACGCTGTAAAGGTGGGCGTAGAAAAGAGTTTGAGAAGAAGAAGAAGAAGGGGTGGCTGTCATGGAAGCCTCACAAGGGCGGAGGGAAATAAACCCTATCCACAGCGACACAAATGGCCGTTGAGGCGAACTGGCATTAGGCCCTTCATGTCAGCAGACCTGAGGTGGAGACCACTTCTTCTTTCTATTTCTGTCGACTTCATGTGATTATAAAACAATTAAGCACTTAGGAGCTGACTCTCGGTTCATTACATCCCCCTTGTTTCTTTTCTTTCGTTCTTTCCGTCCCTTTTCTTTCTCCTCCTCCTCCTCCTACACCGTCTAAGCGCGGACATATGAGAAATGTAGAAATCACCTTATTTCTCTAGTAATTGAAAGCCACACTCGCTGTACGAGAGGCTAATGGAAAACATGAAACTAATTTGATTTGGAATCTATGTTCATTATGGAATCTTTGGTGCGGCTTTGCTGCCTTGTAACAACTGATTAAGCAATTTTTTTGTCATATCTTTAGTCGTCTTATGAAGAAATATTAATAACCCTGGACAGAAGTGATTAACACTTGTCAGGAGGTCAATCACTTGGAAACAAACCTGTTGCAACTGACTTTGACAGCAAACGCATGCAAGGATTTTCTAACATAGAGAGCAACTATTATTATTGTCTTGCATTTAGATTTTTTCTATAGTCAGGTTTCTATCACGCGCTTTAAAACGCAGCCTGTTTTTCCTGTAAACTATCCAACAAACACAACACTTTCTTTGTTTCAAATGTCAAAAAGCGTCTCTTTTGTTTTAATTTCAGCCTAATAACAATTACCGGTGTAATATTTGTTGGTAGGAAACACTACATCTGCGCTAATACAATACTTTTGTTTTAAATGGAGATTAATTTAATTTGACTTATTTAACTGATACTTGGTTTTGTATGAAAGCAGTTGGTATTTTGTCTCCCTTTAATGCTTTATAAAGTAATATTTCTATGTATATTACTGAACTCTGTACAGAAGTGCTTTACAGTTGTCAGGAGGTCAGTAGAAAGAAACCTGTTGTATTCCGTGTGCGGTGAGTTTCAGTACATTTCAGATGGATAAAACTTCTGAGTTTGTTTTATTTCTTTGTTAATAACTTGTTTCAGTCATAGTTCTTTCACACGGCCTGTTTTTATTGAAAAATATCCCAAAAAAGTGAGTCGTTTTTGTTTGGTAATTCAAAAGCCTCTCATTTGTGGTAATTTCAACCTAATAATAATACAACTGCTGTGACAACACAACAGAAAAAAGCTTTTGTTTGGACAGCAGATTCATTTTATGTGTTAATACTTGCTCCTTGGTTTTGCACGGCAGCACAGTCTACTGTACACCGCCTTCATATTCCCTTTTTCACTGTACATGACATCTTGAGTCTCGCTGAGGTTCCTCTTGCGAACCCACACTGATACAGGCTTGTTTTGACACGTTTCTCCGACAGATTATTAAATCCTTTTTGCAGCCTCTAATAATACCATTATGTTTATGTGTGTGTGTGTTCCTGAATGTGGGAGACACTTGAAGAAAAGCTCAGAGTCAAACCGGTGACAGCGCTTACACCCCGCCGCTGTTGTTTGTTTGCCGAGACTAGACGTGCAGACTAATTTGTATTAGTAATCCAAATAATCGTATTAATGCCCATTAAAAGCATCACAAGTGGCGAGCATGAAGACATCACAACACCTACGTGCAGTAAGTGATGGCGCCGGCATCAGTCTGACACAGTAAATAAAGACGCTTCATGTCGCTGAGCCAATTTTCTTTTTCACTTTGAGTCATTTCTCTGCTTTGTCTGTTGATTTTAGAAGAAGTAATGGTTCCCTCCATGCTGAGACATAAACATGTGGTTTAAAAATCGGCAAGCTACATGTGATAGTTCTGATAAGTGTGTTATGATGAAAACATATAGTATCCGCAATAATACACACACACACAGTGAAGATGAAATGCATCTGCGATATAATACTATGACTCCTGATGTTTAAACGTGTGCTGCCTTTTGTTGTTATTTAGCATTTAGTCTCTCTCGTTCCTCATGTCCTTTTTCCTGTTTTCTTTACAAATGGAGCCAACATGCACAAAATCCAACCTGAACAATTACACTAGTGTACATGCGTCGCGCACCAACGTACTGTAGTATCTCCCCCTGCACAAAGCAGCACAGGCTTGTAAAAACCCACCTTGAACAGAGCTTAATCTGAATTCAGCGCGTGATTATAACAGCACACTATTTTTAAACAGGCTTTCTGTGTTTCAAAAACCCATTTTCCCCTCTTTTCTGTGAGATACAAAACGGTATATGTTAATTGATAATCAGCAGTGTTGATTCAGTGGTGCATTCAGTGCAAATCTGTGCCCTTCTGGATGTCAGAGGGTTTTCACAGCCACGTCGGTGCCAACCTAGCTGGCAGTGCCGACACCTGTTGGCGGTGCCAAGGCCTGGCAGGGGTTATCGATGCTCTCTGATGGTGCCCGACAATCACAGTGGAAATGACTGCGGCTGCTTGCGTCATGCCAGATAGAAAAGAGCATTTGCCGACAATGGCTCGCTTTCACCGTCGTGTTTCTCTGTTTTCCGAATGCTGCTAACTGTGGCCAACGAGAAAAAAAAACCAAAAACAAAACAAAGAGAACGAGAGCTGCGGCAAACATCATGTAAAACATGGTAAACATGTCAGCACGCATAAACTTGGTGCAGCGTTTGCTGTGCAGGTTTAGGTGATGCACAATGAGGAAGGGTGTGCGGTGGGGGCTGGAGCGTGTGCTAGATATCACCGTGATACTAATGGACCTTCAAAAACACAAGAAACATCTTATCCTTAAATGCTGCTCACTTTTGCTAGAAATACCATAATATAAAAAAACATGTAAAGAGTAATATTGTCCTCTTTAACGTAAATGGATCAAGATAGATGGTTCTTTATGACTCATAAGCAAATCTTGCTTTCATGTTTGCTGTGACTTTGTGGGAATCCCTTTCACAGTTTTCGGAAAGTGAGTAATGCCTCACGTTGGAATGAAAGTCTGAAAAATACAGTAATTATTCCACAGTTTTGGGTGCTTTATTCAGAGACATAGCAGAGCCATTTAACCACACAGCACACCGCAGCTGTGTTTAGTACACAGTGTTGGCAGCTCACTGAAACCCATGGAATGGTTAGATAAGAATTGATCACTGAATCTGTGTGGCAGCCTTTTTTAGTCGTGCAACACAATAGTACTGCTGGGGGTCTTATACAAGCAGTTTCAACGACTCTTACCATTTCCTGTTCACAAAAAAAAGAAAAAAAAAAACACAGACACACACACACACACGCGGGACCCTTTTAAAATGCAGCCACCCCCTCAAAACTTACACTTCAGTCTCCCCAGGTGTCAATATCACAAGACATTGTTCCATCTCAGGTCTGAAAAGGTTACTTTCACATTGTCTTTTTCCGTTAAAAGCTTCTCTGCTGGCCGTCTGTGGCGAATTCCTAATTGCAGCATTTTGAATATATTTTGAAATGAGCAAACTTTTGACCTCACTTGGGTGGGTGGAACAATGATTTAGTTTCACATCTAGGGGTTGAATGAGAGGTGTAACTGTACCGTGTGGTGATACAATATGCCATTGCTGTTTCTGTCACAATTTCTTTAAAGAGCTTAAAGAGCTCCAGTAAATTATTTTTGTAAAAAAAAAAAAAAAAAATGCTGTAAATTTCAATGTTATCTTCATTGTTTCTTTGGCTGCTGTCACCAGACTGCAACTAAGCTCACATCTTTGGCTGTTTATGAAACAACAGCTTTGTGCGAGATGATGTACTCTTACTGTATTTACGGTCTCTCTCTCTCTCTCACACACACACACACACACACACACACACACACACACACACACACACACACACACACA
>JAPTMW010000009.1:4172964-4183900 GCA_029822955.1 Ostorhinchus angustatus
TATGAAAGATATGGAAATGTGAAGGGAAAACATATGTGTCGACAGAAACAGACCCTTGACACTAGTTTGTGTTAATTAGCATTACCAGTATTTTCCATAAATATGATAATGTACAAATTTTGTAGAAAAACTGACAGTTGCAAATACTCAGTAGCCATGACAGTATTCTTGCATCCAAGTGCTTTGGATGTTTTAATTTGAAATTGTCTTTTTTTTTTTTGCATTTCATATATATACCTAACCCGTCCTCAATGAACGCCTGATTTCTTTATAACATCTGTGTTCTATATTTTTGACCCAGTCAGTGTCAACAGTTTGGTTTGATTTGATACTGAAAATAATGTGGACTATGATATAAAGCTCTATTGCAATGTAGTAACATTTTTCTTCTTCCGTCCCATCCAATGTTACAACTGTTTAATATACAAACTATGGGATAATCCGAATATATTTCAATGAGATATTTAAAAATGAAACATCACTACACTTATGCCATTTAACATGTTCAGGTGAAATCAGCCCTAAAAACAGTGTGAAAAAAATCAACTTAAAGAACATAAAAAACTATATAAAACCCAACTTATTATGTGACTGTTAAAAAAGACTTTTTAAATGTGTTGTTACCTGTTCATCTTTCCAACTTGTACTTGTCACAGACTCGTGTACATGAACTACACAGACATTAGTAAAAGTAAAGGATAAAATAAAGTGTCGCCGTGGGCAAACGTCGGTCCACAGACTCTGGAGGTGAATTGTTAAATCAATAAAATACTCTGTAAATGAAGACAACTGATTAAACTTTTCACTCTGTTAGTAAGTACTGGAAAAAATCTGAATCTTACCAAGTGTATTTTTGCATTTCTAGTCAAAATATCTCGTCACACTTAAAATAAGACATAATCACCTAAAGAGGAACTTTTCAGTGAGATATAAGAGCTTATTTTTAGACAATAGATCTGGAAAATTTTATTTCAAGAAATATCACCAAGATAATTTTCACTTGTTCCATTGGCAGATTTTTTTGTTTGAATTAAGCAAAAATAAATAAATAAATACAATCTTGAATTAAGCAAAAGAAATCTGCCAATGGAACAAGTGAAAATGATCTCGGTAAGATCTTGGTTCTTGAAATAAGATTTTCAAGATCAATTGTCTAAAAATAAGTTCTCATCTCACTAAAAAGTTACTCTTTAGGTGATTATGTCTTATTTTAAGTGGGATGAGATATTTGGACTAGAAATGAGAAAAATACACTTGGTAAGATTTGGATTTTTTCCAGTATAATACATGGGATGATGGGTAGATCTGAGCTGCTGAAACCATGTCCTGAATCTTCTTATCAGGTTTATTTCACAATAATGAAACTTTTAAGTACAAGTTGGATGGATAGATGAAAGATGGATACTTATTAAAAAAAAACATGAAAAGATCAGGATATAAAGATTAAAACAACTGTTGTTTCTGTTTCACTAGTTGCACCATTGATCAGTAGAATTAGAATTAAGTGTTGGGGAAGCATGTAAGAGTAAATAATCCAATAAATAAGTAAATATTTTTTCACAGCTCTTGGTGCATATTGGATCTAAACTGGTTCATTCGATTATAAAGGCTGCTGAGCTCTGATATAAGAACATTTATGTCACATATTACATTTAGCATAAGACGACACTGCCCTCCTTCTGTCTACACAACATCTTTACATTTTCTTTTCTCAGCCCTTTAATCATCATCTCCTCCAAACCCCAGCGTACACCACCTGCAGCACAATACGACACACATATGCAATGAATGATCAGCAGATGAAAGTGGGGCATTTAATGGATGAAATGACAAATATTTAGGTTTTGGATCTTTGGACAGTTTGGTTGAAATGTTATGGAAATATGCCGTAAAACATTTTTAATCCCATCATTTTACATTTTTCTATATTGATCGGAGTCCTGCTGTGGTTTCTATCAGTACCCATGTACATTCAGTGTCTAAGTTCAAACATATATAATGTTTCAGTCAGTGTGCGAACCATACCGTGGCCTTACGGGGGTCCCTACAAACACACGCACACGCATGATACTTGTCAAACACAATATAAGAAGCATAGTTAGGCCTACTGTAGTTAAAATCAGGTCTTACCTTGACAGAAAAGTGACCACAGGGGCCTGGAGTCAGCTGTCTTTGGTGTTCATCCACCAGCACATGACGTACGAGGTCTGATTCTGGCATTTACTTTGTGAGGTTGACTATTACAGACTGATAAAGTAGTATAAACTAGTTTGACATCCTCTTTGCTCCCTTTCTTCTTCTTTTATAATATTTTGTATGTAGCCTAACGTAGGCCTAAAGAGAAATTTATTTGGTAGCGCTGCCACGCTTCAGTGTTCACAGTAGGTATCGACACCATCGTGATAATATTAGGCAACAGTGAATTTATGAGCAACCATATGAATCATACATTTAATAGATGAAGAATTGTGTAGGCAACAATACGCCATATTCGAAATTTTTCATATATAAGGCTGATAAACTTTATTACCATTATTATAGAGACCACCCCCAAAATTTCATAAATAATTTTTCAAGGGGAGCTCATATTTCACCAGATGGGAGGGGGGGGTCTATGGCTCCCCCAGACCCCCTGTGGTTGGCACCCTGGCTTCAGTATAATGTTACAGTTCACAGATGTAGAACTGTTTATATGAAATGTAGTTTTTGTTCGGAAACACTTAGATTATATACAGTTTGTAGAAACATTCAACATTAACTGGTGTAAATGGACTGAACGAGCTGTGAATCAGACATGTACAGTAAGATGAAACTGCTCTTTTATTTATCATATTATAATGTGATAGAAACTATGGGAAATAATTACTTGATCAGTGATTGCTACATGATTTATTTTTTGAAGTTTTCTACCAGTCTCAGTCGTTATCTTTTCCAAACCACAGAGACAGATTTCAACAACAACGTTATGTCGACTGTTTCCATTATGGAATTAGAGATTGTGTATGTATTCCCCCAATGCAAGTTCAGGTATACTCGATACATATCAAGTCAGGACACGAAACATAATTATGTGGCATCAAAAACCTACTGATGCCTTTATTGACCATTATACCTGTTGTCGCAAATTTGCATCATACCCAAATTTCTATGTATTTCATGTGCTGCTGTCAAATGAACCATATCCACTTAATTTAGCATCTGCTTGAAAGTAAAAACACAAATAATTCATTTTTTAATATACTTGTATATAAATTCAGGCATTAGGAGATAAAAAAAAAGAAAAAAAAAGCCCTCACAAAGCCGGTGCACACAACCTGCCCAGCACAAAGGCACAGATGTGGTGCATGTCACTGCAAAAATATTTCCTTCTTGAGCTCGAGGAGACCAAAGAGACTGTGAAATGGAATGTGTAGAACACATTATCATTATCATTATATTCTGCAACAATGTGTTGCACCAAGGAAAAAAGCCAATCTGGAAAAAAAAAAAAAAAAATGCTGCTGGAGAAACATGCTCTGCATCAGCATATTTAACTGGAGACCAAATTAAAGGCTTTTTGCTTCCCTTTCACCTCTGCTTGGGAAATATACCCTCATGTTGTTTAGTTCACTCCACCATGACTACTGCGGTGTGAATAATGTTTGTAATAATTTCTTGCCATAGTGTTAAATCATAGCCCTCAGCAACTGCCACCACAATGGCCCTGCAGGCTTCGAACCAGCCACCAAATGTACGGAAATAACACCTTTCACTGCAGAAACACTGATGAAAGGAAGAGTAAATCTGTGCAAAGGGGCGGGTAGCAAACTGCCGCTCCACTAAATATTAATGCCGACCCACCAATGAGTTGCCACCTTGCGTTCTTCCATCACTTTAGAGAGCAGACATTCAGCTTCACGGTCACTCTGAGCCAATGAAAAACAAAAAAACCACAGAGTCTGTTTGATATTGAGATCATGACCCGACGGGGAGATGGAGAAAAGTGGCCAGTGTTGCCGTGTTAGATGGTGTGGAAAGAAGCCATTTCATTGTAAACAAAAGCACAGCAAAAATGCCCTGTGTCAATCTTATTTCCAAAAGAATGAGATATTTAAATGTTAAAAATGTCCAAAAAAAATGAGAAATTGAAAATGTGTTTAATATCTTCCCACGCAGACAGGCAGGGAATACTGGAATATAAACATGCTGTCCTTGACATCAAAGCTGGTAAGTGCACCTCCAGCAAATAGACGGGACCCAGACACACTGTTTGATATCATCTCAGGAGCTAGACACATCATTTATATGCAAAACCCCCAGAGCCCCTCAGTCCCCTTGTGAATATGAGCTGTAGCAGTGGCGGCAGGTGAGTGACACGAGCCCCCCCCTCATCCCACCCCCACCCCCCGTCACTCCACTCAGCTATGCTCAGATATAAGACCACGCTGCAGGAGAGGTCAACGGGAACGGCGAGCGCCCGAGTGGCTTTCCGAGGGGAGATTAGTCCTCGGATGGAGACGGGAGCTGGGATTTATCCGTCCTGGCTCCTCGGGCTGAGGTGGAATTGAATCGCAGTTATTGAAGGGAAGAATGACATTGAAGACTGAATTCACGGTCATCTGCTTTTATTATATTTCCATTATTGGACCCGCTTCCCTGGGCGTGGCTGCACGACGCGGCTCCAACGGAAGCGATTCTTAAAACATGATTGTAAATTAGATGCGGGGTGAGGTGACTCGAATGTGTTTCTGATGGTCTGAGGAATCAAAACAGGCAAGTGGTGATTATATATGAGAAAGGGCTGAATTAATAGCCCAAACCTCTTTCGGATCTGGCTCGTCTTTGCACACACCGAGTGCTTCTGATGAAGGTATTCATTGTGATTACCACAAAACCCGGGAATCGTTTTAGAAACTGGCATGAAATATGCATCAGCTGCCAGCTACACTGAGTGTGTCACTGCTTTTTTGTCCTTGCCTCCATCTATAGCTGGTGTCATACTAACTAACCCACAATTAGTGACTAACTGATGGTTATAGCAGAACATTCTGCTGCTAAAATGCCAAACATTTCAACCCCATTTCAAGAACAAAGTGTTGCCATTGTACAATCGCAACAAAATTTGTCATTGAAGGATGTGCTTCTATTCTATTCCTTCTTCAGTCGGTGGAAGAGGCAGAGGTGGACTTTTATGTTTGGATGTTTTTTTAGATTTAGGTAAAAAAAAAAAAGAAAAAAAAAAGCATTTGGTCAGAGTTAGGAAAAGGTCACAGTAACATCCAACAGGTCTGCGGTGATTTGGTTAAAGGTTCGATTAAGTTACACTGGAGTCACATTTCAGTTGATGTGGTTTAGGTTGTTTTAGCTCTTGTTCAACACAGAAATTAGATGTTCTCTTTCAGATGAGTCTAACACATCCACTTTGGCCTTACACTTCTTCTTTTGTAAAAGTGACCCTAACCTCATGGCTCTGGTAAAGTTACAAGGAAAAGATCTAAACAACAGCTGGCAACAAGAAGCATCTACCAAACCAACTGTGGATCCACTCTGGAACATTTAATTCAGGTAAAATGCTGTTCATTATATGACTATGTATGACCTACTCAGATTTCAGAGGGGGTCAGTTGACCAGTGTTCTGGGCTGCTTAGAAACGATATTAAACTTGAACAAGGAAATGTTGAGATTATGTTAAACTGAAACAAGCAAATACTATGAGTGTGCTTTATTTACGCTGTCAGAAATTAACAAGTAATTTCGCCGAGCAAATACCAACAATGGGTTGCAGTTTGTCTTTTGACTTTGCTTTAAAAATCTGCAGTGAGACTGAGCTGAGCTGTCAAGTGACTGTTTATATCTGAAAATACCTGTCAATCAAAACGGGATTCAGCCTTTCAACTGATCCTCCAATCATCATGCGGAAGCTCAGTGTCCAGGCCAGCCGAGGCCCGCCCACAGCTCCATTCACCCCTAGAGATGCTGAGTGTCCAGGGGCGGGACAAAATCATGGCATTTATCCAATGACCGTTGAGTTTCAAGGCAATGAAAAAACTGTTCCATTTGGTCCCATTGAAGTGAATGGACGCTCAGCTTCTACGAGCAAATGCATTGACCTTAGACTGTACGAGGAAACGGCATTATGGGAATGTATGAGAAGTGAACAACATCCACTCAGTCGATTTGTGATAAGTACCTATGTTCCTCGGTAGCTCATGTTCCTCAGTACCTATTCCATATATAGGGACGAAGGCCTACAAACCAGGGGTACAATAATTGACTGATTTCCACCAAAATGTAATACATTTTTGAAGCAGACAAACAAACAAACAAACAAACAAACAGACAGACAGACAGACAGACAGACAAACAAACGCAGGTGAAAACATAGCCTCCTTAGTGGAAGTCAAACTAAATAGGCTCCAAAATATAAGGCAAAAATTACAATGTTTAATTAAAATATGATATAAATATGATATAAATATGAAAGTTCAAAGGTGCAGTGTCTAAAACATTGTACTCAAACAACCAACTCTGGGATGCATGAAACATATTTAAGCTACAAACATGAGTTTCACATTCACATATATTGTGTGGAGAAATGAATATTTTGTCCAAGGGGAGCATACTGTAGGTACGCTCCTGTTCAGAGGTTCTGTAGTTACCATGGAAACACTGTCATCTTCTACAACATGGATTCATCAGTAAAACCCATGGAGCTGGATCAGTGACAGTGAATGGACACACATGGTTTATTAAGATTAAGATTCTGTCTTTGTCAGTATATAAACATGCACCACACCTTTAAATTCAGCTGCTTTTAACCCATCACTAGAACAACACTAGGAGCAGTGGACTGGCCATATCATGGTGGGTTTAGTGCCTTGTTCAAGGGCACATCAACTGTTTTTCCTGCCAGTCCAGGGAATCAAACCCTTCGGTCACAAGCCGACTCTCCAGCCTTCTAGGTCACAGCTGCCCCCGTGGCTGTTTATGTTCAGTTGATATTATGTTTTGTTGAAAAAAGTAACTTCTCCCTCTTATTTTTCTCTGATTTGATAGAATACATTTACCCTGAGCTTGTATGAACATGTACATGATCAGTAAATGAAATATAGGAAAATACATGATTTACTCTGAAAAATACAAAATGCAAAGGACAATATGAGAATAAATGATGATAAATCAGAAAAAAAATATTTGGTGGCTGCCATAAAAGTAGCACTGGGTTTTTAAGGGTTAATATGAAGGACTTAACAAACACCAGGTCAACAGAAATCCATTTAAGGGTTAGGGTTCGATTTGAGCCTTTTTTTACTGAGGTAGTTAATATAATGTTTTGGTAATATGTTAAATACATGTTAAATAAGTCCTGTGGGTTCATGAAAAGGCGGCTGTTAAAGGGTTAAACATGTTCCTGACGGTCAGAGGAACCAAAGCAGTAAAGTCATGAGTATACATGTGGAAGAGTTCAGTTAATAACCAAAGCCTCTGTCCGATGGGCTTTTCTTTGCACACTGAGTTCTCCTGATGAGCGTATTCATTGCGATCACCAGGTAATCGGAAACCAGGAATCATTTTGGAAACAGGCATGAAATATGCATTAACTTCCAGCTAAAGCGACAGATTCCAGCCCGTGACAGCGCTCGTCTCTCCTCCATCCACACTTAGCGTCATGCTAAGTGGGTGCCATGTATTGTTTTGAACCAGTCAGGCAGTAAAATGCAAAGCCATCGTTTGCCGAGACAAAGATGTCAGAGCGGCGTTTTAGGTTTGGCTCAGCAGGTTCCATTCGTTCGGCTTCAAACAGCTGCAAGTGCTGACAAAGTTTTCAGCAACAGGAAACGCAGATTTCTGCTGGGTTCCTTCCTCTTTCTCCCTCACCCCCCTCTCAGCAGCATGTTTAAGATTAGCCTTCCTTGTAGTGCTTCATATTCTGTGCAGACTATTTCCTGTCTCTCAGGGCTTTGTTACTCCAGTTAACACAACTCCAGTGTGTCGCAAACGCAATTCCCTGACAAATATTCATCTCATGATGTGAGTGTGGTTGGTCCAGTTGTACGATGGGTATGTTTTAGGGTTCTCATATGAGATAGAAGGTTACAAACATCAGATGGACACAAAACAAAAAGGGAAGCAGATGTGTGATACTGAACCAGTCATTTTAAAGTTCTGTACATTTTCTTGGATTTTACTCTAAACTCCCTTGAGATTTCTGACATTCCAGTCATGGCTGCACCTTCTACACAACCTCATTATCAGCCGCCTCGGAGCTCCAGCAAAATAACACATCCTGAGGCTGTGCGTGTTTTATTTTGGAGATATGAATTGAGCATGTGGGTGGGGAACCTGTGTGCGTCATTAGATGAGTAAGTGAGTGTGAGCATCTTGAAGAGAGGAAATGAGGGGAAGAAGATAGAAACGGAGATAGAAGCGTTGTGCGGTGTGTGCACATGCTCTGGGCTAACACAGCTGAAGTCTTTTTGTCTGTGATTCTTTGCAGATTTCTCATGTATAGATGTGTTTTCCGCAGCCTGTCTGCTTATTGCCTCTTCTAAACATGGCCTCCACTGTTTTCCATCCCTGACAGACAATACGCCCTTCACCCCCTCAAAGCTTTATTGGCTCTTATTGCCCTCTCACTCAGATCCAATATGCCAGTATTGATTGTGTTGAAATGCAATCAGGGTCTCCGCAGCAGAGAAGCAAACAATCTAAATTTAACAAAACACCTCCGCCGGCCTTCGGCCCAGCCTTGATAGCACCTCCCAAAGAGGAACAAATGTATTTATGTGTAGAGTGAAACCGAGGATCTGCCATGAGGCTGCAGCTATTGTTAGATGCTCTTCTTAGACGCCTTTGAGGCCACACAGAAGTGGAAGAATGGACAGGAAGTGACCCAAACCGTGACCTCACTTCCTGTCCAGGGGGTGGTTTACATGTTGTCAAATCCGAGCATGTCTCTGCTTTATCTTTTATATATTTAGACCCAGACGTACTAAGCAAAGCAAATTCACCACGATTTCCAAGAACAAATGCTAATGCAGACTGGAACTGTTGTTCTGTGGCTGATATACCAACAGTTTGATCATTTATGAACAAGTCACAGCCTGTTCTTATTATTAAAAACCAACTCAAACTACCAAATGACCAGCCATCTGTGCTGGTCATACTAATGATGGACCAGCACAAATTAACCCATGAAGACCCAGTGTTACTTTTGTGGCAGCTCCCACATGTATTTGTCTCTCAATTTAGTCTTTCTTAAGTGATTTATCTCCAGTTATTATAATATTATTCTCTGTGTTTTCCATTTTTTTTGTGTAAATTTTCCTATCTTTACTGATCATATAGCTGTTCATAGAAGCTCTTGGCCAGTGACCAAAACCACCCAAAAGAAGTACCATCCAAAAACATCTGAAGGACCGCCAAAGCAAGGTAAAAAAAACAAAAAACAAATCTCATTTTACATCAATCTTAAAAGTCCAAAAGTCTCAAACAAGTTAGGTGTTAAAGTCCCTACAATGTTGCTTTACTTTACTTTTGTGTCGTATAAACAACAGTAGTGCATAATGTTTTATGATGCCATATTCATTCATTAACCTTTAAACACCCGCAACTATTTTTGTCACAAATCAGGTGTTTTCCTATATTTAATTTACTTTTCATGTGGATGTTTATAGAAGCTTAGAGTAAATTCAAAGGTTATTCAATTAAATCAGAAAAAAAATAGGAGAACTACTTTTCCAACCAAATACTGTATATCAATAACTGAACATAAAAACAAGCGTCTGCATATACTGTCACTATGTTCACTACAGAGCCTCTGAACATCTGAATGGATCATATCTAATGACCATGAAAAGACAAAAAACTGCATTTTACACCAATTATTTACATGTATTTATAGGATTAGTGGATCAACAGGTATTAAACAGTTTACATCAGTAAATAATTTTGGTTGATGGTGGATGTTCACGTCTTTGAGGGTTAAATAAACGACAAAGAAATTAAATTTACAGTTAGCATCGTTCCTTTTTTTTTTTACAACACAATATCAAAACAAGAAGGTTCTTTTCCCTAAAACAAACAGAAATGCAAAAAACAACCATCTATATGGAAAGAGGATGTGATTTTCAGTTGATAAAATCAGCAAAAAAAATGCTAAATGACTGTTCGACATCAGATTTATTCAGAACATGAGTTTCATTCAAGCTCAACTACATTTAAATCAAAAGTAAAATGTGCTTTTTCTGTAAAATATATCAATAACTGAAGATAAACAAGTGGCTCCATCTACTGTCATTTATCGTTTAAACTCTGAACGTCCAAATGTGTCATATCTGATGACCATGAAAAGACGACAAACTGCACCAGTTAGTGGATCAACAGGTATTAAACATCGTACCTCAATAGATACTTTTGTATTTGTACCAAAGGCTGTTTGGGTCGTTCAGGGTTAAAATGTCTTCTAACACATGTGTGAAAGTAAGAGTTGATGAAAGTGCTGCTTCTGGACATTTGAGGATTACTGACCTCAAAACCAGCTTCAACGCAGGTCAAAGTTCAGACCAGCTGCAGAAGTCCTGTTATGTAGAAAAGAACCAGAAGCCAGAAGATGAAAGGTTGGAGGAGGCTCTGGAGGTTCAAGGTCATCTCTGAGTTCCTTGAACACATTGTGGGAAATGATATGTTCTGATAAGACCTTCCTCGAATAGATTAACACGAGTGGACAAACTTCCCTCCTTCCTACATCGCAGCTCCTCCTTTAACCTCTTCAGACCCAGCTACACAGTACATTTACGAGTGTTAATTATGCAGTGTAAAAGTATGTTAACTCTACTGGAGTAATTACAACAACAGATTGAGTAAGATGCTTCCCAGTGTCAGTGATAAATCGTGTTGTTGAATGCTGTGGTGTTAAACCTACTCCGGAGAGCCCCGCCCACTCATCAAATCAAG
>JAPTMW010000009.1:5640651-5653024 GCA_029822955.1 Ostorhinchus angustatus
AAGAGTCTCAGAGCTCCATGGCAACACAACACCAAACACGCTGGCTAAAGTACAACAGAGAGAACTGGCGCAGGCTGGACGGGCTAAAGGCTTTTCCACTATACATGCGTCAAAAGATCTGCTCCGTTTGGATACGATACATCTGCAGGAGCTGCTGCTATAATCAAATAGTAAAAGATTTTTTAGATGCACGAGGAAAGGGTCAGGGAGTACAAACCACAGATTTGTACTCAAGCACAAATATAGATACATGTGTACAAAAACAGTCAAACATTTACATACTTGTGCAAACTATTTAGTCAAGTTAAGATGAGAAAGTACATGTTCTAAAGGTTCTCAGTATTCATACATTCATTGTGTTAAATATAAAGGTCAAACGTTAGAGTGATATTTCTACTGGGTGTGTGTAAAGTGAACCCTCATGACATATTAATATAATGGGAAAAAAAAAAAAAGAATTAAACCATTCTAACCTCACAGTTTTCAACATCAAGACAGGAAATCCAAGTATTATAATAGTCATTTGGTCCAGTTACTTTGTCATGTTACATCCATTTATGCAACAATAGATTCACCAGGAGATCATATTTTCTCTGAGCTACTGTTCCACTCATGTAACTTTAAATCAGTTTTAATGTAGTTGAAAAGATGCATAATGTTGAAAAATAAATTATAATTTCAAATACATTAAATGCCTTAAAATTAAACTAACGAGCCTGTTCTGAAGGTTTTGAAGGAGTAAAATTAAAAACGTATGTGTAGTCCCTGAAAACTATACTTCAGTTCAGTAATGACCTTTGTAACTTCCATGTCTGATAAAAACATATACCATTCACTGAACCTTTATCTTTTATCCAAAACTAGCAACAGTCAACCCCCTCATCCACCTGAAAAGTACAAACTATGGCTGACAAACAAACAGACAACTCATCAAACACGCCGAATAATGACACGCAGACAGAAAAAGTACAAAACGGTGATATGAAACATAGATTTCCAGCTGAATTTTGAAACTAATATATTCGACAGGCGGCGCTGAGCCACGCCCACTGAGCTCTGGGACCGGGCTTTGCAGTTCACATTCAACACAAATGTCAGCTTGTTGAGGAGAACACAATGGTGCTAATTGTGGGGGGGCACTCCCCACTGTATGCATTTGTTTTGTGCAAACAACAGTGAAAATATGCTGTGTTGATTTTCTGTAAAAAGGTATGTGCTGAGTGATGTGTTTTTTCTGACACTCTTCAGAGGTCTCCACGGGGAGTTGACATTTTTACACAACACATGAACACATTTTAACGACATTAACACTTTCTATTTAGATTTCTATTTTCTTAGACGCCCCTCTGACTTGAGGTTGCCAAGATAGTGTCAAATTCCTGGGAAGCCGCCGCAGGTTGAAGCCTGTGGCACTAAATTATTCTGCATTTGCTGCAAAAAGTGTCAAAAGTGTCAAAAGTGTCAGGAATAACAGCTGGAACAGAGCAACACTCATCTGCTTAATATTTTCAACTCCAAGGAGATATTAGACACAAATAAAGAATAAGAAAGACATGCATAGTTGCTAATAACAGTGTTAATTAAAACCCTTGTGCTTTTATTGTCAAATGTACTTAGTGTTTTGAGTTTCACATCCCTATGAAAATGTTATCACTATTTGATTCTTCATAGGAAAACGTTAACCATTAATTTGTAACATTCACAAAATCTATTTTATATTGACATGTATAGTGTTAAAGTTAGCAGTTCACAAAAATATTTTGGTTTGGTTAGTTTTATTATTGGGAACCTACTAAATTTAAAATCTTGACAATTTAATGTCGTTTTAAATGGAGCCGACTCCGATCAGAAAAACAACTAAAAGCATTTTTGACATTTTTCTACACAGTCCTTCATCAGGTAAGATCTGTTTTTGAGTCTTTTTACTGTCCAAGGATGGAGCTTGTTGACACAGTCTGCATATTTCATGTTTTACAAGAACAGGAAAACATAAATCTAAGCTAAGGTGTCATCTGTAAAATATCACTACATTAAGTCGTTTTTCAGTATGATTTGTAAATGATGCTTCAAAAGTAAATTTGTGCATTCTTTGCTCCTGTTAAGAAGATTCTTACAGTGTGATGAAAGACGTGCTTCCATTTAGATTAGTGACGGCCTTTTACGAAGCAGGTCATATGTTAAAGGTGGGGCTCTTTCAGCTAGAGGTGTGACTCTTCCAACGTGGCCTGAGGGGTAAAGTCACCAACTCTAGTGCCAAACAGATGCCTTACGCACTGAACAGGAATCTGCTACATTCCTGACCGAAAATTATGGTGTTACACCTTCTAAGTTGTGCAGAACAACAGGTGTGGACTCGAGGCAGAGCAGCACAAAACTTACAATGGCATCCCTCAGAGCCGCATTTCACATGTTATGAGTGTTGCACTTAACGACCGTCATAAAATGTCCAGACACTCATTAAAAAAAGTTAAGAAAATCTGAAAACTTCAATCTAACTTACAAATATTAAAATGCAAAATACACTGTCTGTTGAGCCCAGCAGGTACGAAAATATGACGTAATGAAAAATGATGCAAACAGAAATGAACCAGTTTTACCTGTGAATTACATTATATCATATCTGTTGTTTATGTCTACTGAGAAACGGTAGTCATGACAAAGAACAACTGAAAACCAGTTCAGATCTCATCTGTGCATTAAGCCTGGTTTTATGTGAAGGATTTACTGGAGCAACAACAAGATTTCAGATCCTTTATATATTATTATGTGAGTTGTATCATATTATCACACATAATCCACACTTTAAAACCCTATTATACATAGGTATATGCTTGTATAATTATATGTGCATATAATATGTCTAACTGTCATTATATAATTTTGTGCAGCACTTGTTGCATATGGTTTAATTTTGTCTTTTGAAGTCATTTTTACGTTGTCAGCTAAGATTTATGCTGTTTCACTGTATTTCATTATGCTTATTTAGACGTTGCAAAAGGATTCTTAAACTAAATGTTTTAAATTCTCGTCTATATTTCTAAAATGTTCTGAAGCTTTAGGTACTAGTTATTTGTTCTGAGTGTAAAGAATAGTATGAAATTACAAATACAGCATCTGGTTTCTTCAACTTTGGACCAAAAGTCCACTTTTTAACTAGAAACTTTAACTGTGATCATTCTCTCTAGACTGTTTTGACCATTTTTTAATCAAGATAACATTTGTTCCATGTCATCCAACCGCACCAAAGCCCCCCGTCTGCTCCTCCTACCTGGCTTTCAGCTCCTTGTGCTCCTCCCTGATCTTGCCTAGTTCCAGCTGCAGTCGTGCGCGCTCTTTGGCAACCTGGTCGAGGGTCTTGCGGGCATCGGCGAGCTCAGTTTCGTACGCTGCCTTCATGCCTGACAGGTCGCGGGAGACGCAGGATTCGGATTCGGTGATGCGCAGCCGCAGTCCAGCATTCTCAGCCTCCAGCGAGCGCACCTTGTCAATGTAGACGGCTAGCCGGTCATTGAGGTTGCACAGGTCCTCCTTCTCCTGCAACCGGGTGATGCGGGCTGGGGATACAGCGCTGCGGCTACTGCGTTTCTGGGATGGGGTTTCCATGGTAATAATGGAGGTGGCTCAGTAAGAGGGTGCAGGCAGAGCGGTGAGTCACTGGCTGTGAGAGAGGAGGCGCAGGAAGGAGAGTTAATGAAATCTACAGCATTAAACAAAAGGAAACCACTCAAACTAAGGTTCATGCAATAATAAACTTGTCATCAGTCACTGAGAAGATTTTTTTTTTCCAACCAGGATACTTCCTTAAAAACGTCAATAGAAGCCAGCACAGATAACAGCAATTTTTAGCATCCTAGATATACGTCTATCACAGTTCTAATCACCTGAATTGAGTTAATTATAATTCAGCATCCATGTGTATACAATCAGGTAGCCACTGACATCTTAAAATCACTGTAAAGCTGTGAATTTATCAGCCTTTTAACTCATGTTCCATTGTAAACAGTGTCATCAATAATATAAAATTATCTTCTCTGAAATCTAAAACAGGCATTCCTCAGGGATATGTTCTTGCTCCACTTCTTTTGGTTTATATAAGGCTTGTAACTCGTGCCAAACTGACACTGAGATCATTTCTGGTTCTTTTACTGGATTATAGTCTGTGTGCTGTTCATTCTCTCTTGCTGAGTTCTGAGTTCTACATTTTTAATGTATGAATTTATTTGTGCCGTCCTTACTGTAGGCGCTACTGAGGTTTATGTAATTTATAAGCATCCAAGGCTGAAGCCTGCAAATTAGCTTTGGCTAAAAAAACTTCTTTTTAGGCATCAGTTCATACACATAAACATTAAGCATTAAATAACAAAGATATGGGCTGAATTCCCTTGAAACATGGCCACAAATCAAGGCTGAATCATCACATTAAACTTTAAGCTCTGGATGAAAAAAATATTCCAGTCTTGCACAACCCTCATGTATGTCTGGGATGCCTGCCTCCAGAGCTGCGACTGCATAAGAACATATTCCAGGACCCTTTTTCCACTGTCACTTTATATAAAACTTCCCTTAATGTGTGAGCTTTGCAGAGACAGGACTCATTCAAAAGAAAAAGCTGTCTGCAGATCACAGTTACTGAAAAACCTCAGATGGTAATAGAAGGATCTACACCTCCTGTACCCGTTTCCTGCTCCTGATAACATCCCAGAGTCAGACTGATATTTTCACAGGAAAGTGCTACATATTGTCATAAACACAGCTTTGTTTTCTCCTCTGGCTCCATGAAATAGTTGCTGGAGTAGTTAAGCCACTTTATTCAAGCCGCTCCTGAGTAAACAGAGTTCTTCTCTCCAACACACCTCCACCCTACGCTCGTAAGGCAATTAAAACACTTTTAGAATCACTCCAAAAATGTGCACCCGCAACCAGGAAAATGAAAATAAATAATAAACACTTGCCTCCCCCTCTGCTCTGCTCTCAACGATGTGTTTGTTACTGTACATGCGAACCACAAAAAAAAGGTTCTAATTGCTTCCACTTGTTAACTGGGATAAATGCAGTGATCTCCGCCCACATGCCCTGCTCATAATACCAAAGAGGTGACTCATAAAAATGCAGTATGGTCCAATATGGACACACATCTACTTGGCTTCATCTACTGTGGCAAGACTACTGCCATAACATATTATACTACACCCGTTTGGATTTTGTCCAAATAAACAAGCTCAAGGTCATCCACGGTTGGAATTAACCCGTCTCTTCTTTAAATTAGTGCTATCAGAGAATCAAGCTGTAGTCCGAAGTCCAGTGGGAGTGATGAGGTGTGACCGAAAGCACATTTCCACATTTATGATACAGGAACTTAACAGTAACCGTGATATCAGAAAGTGTAAACTGTATATTTTAACTGAAAACCTACTAAACAGAGCTGCAGCAGAGTCAGATGCTTACTGATATGAACACTCAGTTCAACCCCCAACGAAAAATTCATCAGTATCATTGCATTTTGCACCTTAGAGTTATATTTCAGCACATTACAGCCATTACCCAGATCTTATTATACTTCTAGTTTATAGTGTACAGTGTTTGCTTTTATATACATTTCTCTTTACTCATATTTGCTTTGGTTTTGTAATGTTATTGAATGTGTGCCATGCTGCTGCTACACTGTAATTTCCCAGTTTGGGATAAAATCAATAAATCAATCAATCCATTTGACTAAAATAAAACTATAGCTCAAGTCAAAGTGGAGTAGGAGCCACAAAAGGGTTAAGTCTAAATGTGATCTATTCTTAAAAGGTTCATGTGTAGAATACAACATTCATTCGGTTGCACCTTGTAGCAGATATCTGGTCAGCACTGTCAGAAAATTTCCGTTAATTTGGCAGCGTATGATCCAATTGTCTTCGTTTCTGACCGGTTATCACATTTGAATTTGTACCGCCTCTCATCAGCCAATCACATCAGTGTCCGTTGCTCTGAGTAACCAGAGTCCATCATGCCTTGCGGTAAATGGTCAAACTACATCGTCCTTGTATAACCAGGAAAACAGCCCTAACATTACCCCTCTTTTAGTAAAAATTAGACAATAATCAGCATCGAGGACTGCTTATATTTCAGTTTGTAGAAGTTTTCAGCTTTAAAACATAACACTCGTTCCAAAAAAATGATCCCACAGTTATTCATTTCCATTACTTTGATGAAATTATTTAATAGTCATGTTACGGATTGCATTTCTAACAGTGTACCTAATGACTTGTAACTGCTTAAATTTCACTAAACGGGGCTTCAGATCCACCATCCACACCTTCTTCCAATGAACAACAGTAAAAAGGTTTGGCAGTGGGTGGACACGCCAAAAACTTTACCATCCATCCCTTACCGCCCCATTCCCAAAAGTGCATGCGAGGACATGCACGCCCTCGTGGGTGGGACGGCTGCACACACCAACATGCCCATGATGCTCTCACACACGCCCACAGGAGTAAAGCCAGCCGTACTCTCTCTAAGCAACTTTTACATTGAATCAAGCATCTATTTCAGCTCGCAACGATCTACCAGGCGTTACAGAGTCAACTTTTGGAGCAGGAAATTCCAGCAATTCCTCTCTCAGATTAAAAAGTGACAATAGCACAGAAATGGACTGAGGAAGCTAAACAAACGCCGCGCCGTGTTCTGTTCTGTTCTGTTATCTACAAACATCTATCAAAGTAAACACAGGAAAAACCGCGACAGGAAAAATACCACAAAACTCTCTGAATCTTACCTCAGTTTGTTTTAGGAGCTGCAGCCTGTTGAACGGGCAACAAGTAAGAGCTCGGGACCTTTGTAGAAGTTTATCTAGCTGTAAGTGTGTGTGTGTGTGTGTTAGCTGTTCTGAATGTATGTGTGTGTCGTACCTCTGAGGAGCAGAGAGCAGCGTTGAATAATGCAGCCTCGCGGTGTTGCTGGTGGTGGGTGTGTGCGTCTTTTGGCTGGTGCCCTGAACTGCTTTTTGTAGCTGTAGCTCACTGCACATGTACCTACTGCAGAAGAAGAGGGAAGAGAGGGGGGCGGGAGCTCAAAAGAGAGAGAGAAAGAGAGAGAGAGAGAGAGAGGAGGAGTCAGACTAGTCAGACAGAGAGTGTGTGTGTGTGTTTGCAGCTGTTGAGCTTTATCTCTGCCTGCACCGGCCCTATCTTTTTCCCCTCTTTCTCATTTCTCTGTGCCCTCTGTCGCTGTCTGACTGACCTCAGCAACTGGTGCAAGTGCTCTGTCAATAAAAGCGGTGACACTGATGATACTGAGCAGCTCCCAGGTGGGTGAAAGTGTGTGAATGTGCCACTCTCACCCCGCTGCTACGGAGAAAACATTTCTAGTCCACTGTGGCTGGTTGAAAAAGCGGGTGACAGCAAACAAGGGGATGCGAGGGAAGAAGAATGCAATTTTATAGAGCGAGCAGAGGAACCGTGGCAACCTCGGCGCATGGAAACAACCACGACCGTTCAAGTCCAAAGCACATACAAAGCATTCATCACCTCCTAGTGCAGCTCCGGTGTTATCCGTGGCTGAAAAATAATTTGTCAGTACTCTTGTTGGCTGAATTCAACACGAAAAAAATCCACATATTGATATTAAAATCCATGTGAAGGAGGGCAGAATAAATCCCAGAAGTCATCTTTAAAGTCCTCAGGTCTGACACTGACAACTTCAACTTGATTCTGGTCTTATATGTGTTTCCTCGGGGTGGAGTTAATAGCATCACAGGTCCAGTCCAGTTCTGATGCAAGCGAAAACGACATTTTCAGCGTGTGTGTATGCACCATGGAAATAGACTTTAGTCAATTTGCGAGTGTGTGTCTGTGTAGATGCATGTGGTTAAACAAGGGGCAAGACAGCATCTCTGTTTTTGGGCATGGGGCAGTCCCACAGCCGGCTTCAGGGAGTATCCTGGCTGCTGCGTGGCCCTCTGCAGTGGAAAGGAGCCGTCAGAGCCTGAAGCCGACGCTCTGACTCACTCATCCCTGTACAAACAGCTCACTCTCTGCCTCCTCTCCACCTTTTTCAGACGTCTCTACTGTTTAATGTTGGTTTCCATTGAAGTCAAATTCAAGGAAGAATGTCTGGCCAGCCACTCGAGCCCTTCCCACCAACAGGTTTTCTACGTCATCTTTCCTTATCGCGTTTTTTTACATGAAAATGAGACTGAAATTTCACCACTAATGCTACTGTGTTGCGACCAATATAATCAGATGTGACAGACCTGGGAGGATGACTTCCTACAGAGACACAGAGGTGGTTCAAAGGCCAAAACTGGCTTCAATAATATAGTCCTACATCAGGAGGTTTAGGGTCACAAAAGGTCTGGTTCTAGACACTAATACAATCTGACTCACAGTGCTTGATTATCTGTTAAGTTATTTCTTTAACAAGCGAGACGCTAGTAATGCAACATATTAAAAGGCTCAGTCTGGTATCAAACTAGAACAGCAGGAAAGCAGTCATTTACCCATGCATTATGAGCTCCTGATAATCTCTGATTAACCTGAAACTTAAAGCGTGGGAAAAACCAGGACCAAGAAACTAAAACATGATGATGACTTCAAAGCCTTTCAAAGCAATCTGAACCCTTCTTATTTTTTTTGTAACACTTTTCAGAAAACTACTTCAACCACCAAAGTCTTCCATTATCATTATTGTCCATCTAAAAATAATAAATATATAAAAACAGATGAATATAAAGGGATAAAACTGGAATCAGGCTGAAGAATAGCTGCTGCCATTTTAACTTCTGGTAATTAAAAATAAATGTATTGAATAATTTTAAAAACTGCAGTCTTACACTATATGAAAAATATTAGAAACATAAAAGGAAAAAAATCTTTAAATTAGAAAATTACTGTCATTTAATTGGCTACGCTAATAAAGTGATAGCTGTGTCAGGGATCTACAAAATTATCAACATCACATATTTGTCATTTTTATTTTTGGATTTAAAACTACCCTAATAGCCTTCTTACCAGGAAACATAAAGAATCTTATTCTTTTTTCCAGATTCACTTATGAGTGTTAAAAAAACAGAAGCAAGTTGTGCTTGCTAATGTTAAATTAGTGAAATAAATTAGTAAAATTGTAAATATAAAATGTTCACCTTTCAGTGTCACTGAATCCAAAACATCTCCACTCTCTCTCTTGACTTCTAAACTGCAGCCTTTGGCCGACATATAACTGCACAGACATCATAATTTGATTCAATCACGTAGAAGAGTCTGTTAATAAACTGAAAAGCTACAAAGACAAACCTAGCAATGGAAATGCAAAGTTATCCAGCCAATAAACCCTTTTAAAGCCTAATAGGCAATCAACATTATTTGTAGAGCACTATTCATACACAGAGTAACTCAAAGTGCTTTATGAAGGCATAAAAAAAAGACACTGAAATTGCATTCAAATAAAAAAAGGGGGAAAAAAAACATTAAAATCATCAGAGATAAAATGTGATTTTAAAATGCATTCACAGAATAAAAGAAAACACCTTAATAGTCTCTAAAAGCAGCTTAAGTGGTCAAAGGTTGTGAAGACATGCTTCATCCTTCATCTACTGTCAGACTACAGACTGGTTCGCTCTAGTCTTCAGCTCCGTGACGCACTCATCAAGTGCAGAGACAGGAGTAGGCATGACACACTGTGATGCAACTCACCAGACAAGTACTGAGCAGCGTGTTAGCAGTCAGTCCCTGCCTCTCGCTTTGCCTGTCTAACCTCGCAGCATTCCAAGCGGGCAGCCAAATACACACAAAGACGGCACGCCTGTTGAGCAATCTGGACGTCTGATTTCTCTTTCATGAGCTACTCACATGCTACAAAAGCAGAGATAAGGCGTAGTTCTCCAGAAGTTTTGACAAAAATGCTGCTACAGTGAGTTTCTGATGCCATTTCTGTTTTAAAATGAGATGAACAGCTCATATATTTTATCAGCTTCGTTCCCTTTTCCTGCTCCGTCCTACTCCGTATCTTCTGTGTTGACTGTTTAGCACAGGGGTGTCAAACATGTGGCCCGTGGGTCAAAAGTGGCCTGTCAAAGGGTTCAATCTGCAAAGCGCAAAAATTATGCAGAAGATATTTACAAAAACTCTTTTATGTTCCGGTGTCACATACAGCTGGGAGCCAGACCAATAAAATAACAGCATATAAACCTAGAAATAACTCCAAATTTTTTTTATTTTGGAGCAAAAAAGAAAGATTGTATGAAAATGTTTATATTTACAAACTAAACATATATGAACAACCTGGAAGTTTTTTAGGGAGAATAAGTTCAATTTTAACAATATTCTGCCTGTTTGTAAATGTTTTGTGTATTTGTAGATCCACTGTGATCTGTAAGTTGTAATGCACATGTAGAAATGATAAGACACAATGTTGTTAAAATAAACTTAATTTCATTAAGAAATTTCAGGTTGTTCACATTTTTTGCAAAAGAATTTTTGCAATGTAATTTACATTACTGCATTAAAATAAAGAGGAAGAAAATCAGAGTTGTCATTATTTATAATTCTATCCATTGTATTATTTTACTGGTCCAGCACTTCAGATCAGATGGATCTGTATGTGGCCCCTGAATAAGAAGAGGCTGAAACCCCTGGTGTAGCAGATATTGTGACTGATGTGCAAAATCCAACTGCTCATAAAAGCATGAATCCTACGTCACTGAACTATCGTGGCTGCCCAGTGGGCATGTTTTCACACACATAAATCAATCATTAATAAATAACTGGTACAATATCTCAGACCTTGAGCGAAAGTCCGTTATGCTTTAAATGCATTTAAGAAACAAAAGCAACAAGAAACAGCCAGACACCAACAATGCAAAATATTTAAAGGGTCAAAGTCTGGTATCAAACTAAAGCAGCAGAAAAGCAGACACTTACAGCGGAATATTAGCGCCTGATAACCTCTGATGAAACTTAAAGTGTGGGAAAATCCAGGACCAAGAAACTAAAACAGGGTGATGAGTTCAAAGCCTTTCAAGACAATCAGATTCCTCCCTATTTTTTTAACACATTAAAAAAATACTTCAGGGTCCGATCCAGCGAAAGTGAACATCAACAAGAAAAAGTACATTTGCACACGTCATTTATCAAGTGGGCTGATTTTTTAGCTGAAGATCTCCATTTTATCCAACTGTTATCCTTTTTTAGTTCCAAACCTTCTACTAGGCTGCATTAAATTAACAAAAAGACACGTAAAAGTCTGTCTATTACTTTGAGAAATTCAAATTCTGGACGTTGAAGTTTGTGAATTCATACACTGGTCACATTTAAACAGACTATCTGTGAACTGTTACAGACACAGGACTCCATTTGTAATTTACTTATATCAGTATGGACCAACACAAGTGCAAATAACACTGTTAGTATTAAACACATTAGATAAAGCTTTATGATTAGAGCTGGCTTGCTGTTTTAAAAATAAGTCAACGTTTTGGGTGATGCATACAACAGTAAAGAGTCGTCCATGTGTTACTATGGCAACCTGTCCACGCGTTACCACATTCTCATGTCAATAAAACAGAGACTTTTCGATATTTTACATCAAAATGTATTTTTAGCAGAGTTGAACATAATCTATAAAGGTTTTGTCCTATTTGATTTCTATTTCTGTTGAGAATCACATGTTTTGAATGTTTGCGTAAAGCTTCAAAAATGAATGTCTGTTTCAAATCCACGTGTTACCGAGCAGTAATTTGACATTTTTCACCTAAAAATCTGACCTCCCCAAATGTAGTTATACATAATGTTAAAGTGCTTATAAATACTTGCTCAAATATGTATAATTCATGCATATAAGTTACTCTGTTTACATGACAGACTGTTAAACACCAAATGTGTCCATGTGTTACTGTTTGATCAGACCCTTCAACTGCCAAAGTCAAAGTATTAGTCACAGCGTTCAACACCAAACACTTGTTGCTTTGACAGGATTTGTTTTTCCCAGAACTGAAATGACTCCACACAACAACCATCAGTTGTGAAAATGCATTCCTTTTTTTTTTTTTTTTTATAATATGCCTTCATTCGTAGAAAAAAAAAAAAAAAAACTCACATGATGGGAAAAAAACAGTGTTGCCAAGTGACTGGTTTTCTGGAGGGTCAGTCCAAACACATGTAAACACACAGAGGCTTTTATTTAGTTAAATGAGCAGCTTCAGGATATGAGCAAGTGACCCAGGAGGGAAATAAAGGGCAGATAACTGGGTACAAAGCACCCACCCTCTGACCAAACAAACACTAAGAACCCTGTGATCTTACTGTAGTCCAAGCAGACTGACGAACACTTCCTAAAACATAAAACTAAATTTAAAATATCACAGTGGGACAGAACTGCCAGTGTCTTCACAGAT
>JAPTMW010000009.1:6061127-6071727 GCA_029822955.1 Ostorhinchus angustatus
AACAATAGTAAACCCCATTATTTACACATGTGCATTACAACTTACAGATAACAGTGGATCTACAAATACACAAAATATTTAGTAACAGGCAGAAGATTGTTAAAATTACACTTATTTTTCTTAAGATATTTTAGGTTGTACATTATTGTTGAGGTTATTCCCTTTTTTGTGAAAAGACAGTTTGTAAATGTAAACATTCTCATGTAATTTTAGTTTTTCACACTAAAACAAAGAAAAATTTTGAGTTACTTATAAGTTATTATGATATATTTTACTGGTCTGATCCACTTGAGATCATATTAGTCTGTACGTGACCACTGAGCTAAAATTATTTTGAAACCCATGACTGTTAATATCTTCAGTGTAATTTTTGCATTTCATAAATTCATCCAGTGGGCCAGACTGGACCCTTTGGTGGACCGGTTTTGGTACATGGGCCATGACACCCGTGTTTTATACACTGAACATTAATAAAGAATTGATGTTTCAATGGCTAATTGTGGGTAAAAAAAACAAACAGGAAAGTCAGCTTATAGGATTTCAGTTGATTCAGTAATTGTCCACTAGAATATGATGTGAAAGATAAGAGTTTTGGTTTAATGTTCGATGTCTGTAGTCACCCTGAACAGTTTCTGTGAACATGACTATGAAATCCTGCTTTTGGTTCTTTTCTTCTTGCTCTATCTCTGACTGGAGGAATGAGAAAGTCTGGAAGAGGACAGAGGGTTTGACACCCCTGGCCTATAGTTTCACTCCTCATTCTTGGTCAAATCTGCTCACATCTGTCTCTAAAAGACAAACAAACAAACAAAAAAAACACTCTTCTTCAAAATGACAGTCTAATCAATCTAAGCTAAGGTCCACTTCCTTCACACAGCTTTCAGGAGAATCGAAGTGACACAAGTTTGGTAAATAAATGACTTCATCACCTTTCACATCCTGGCTGACAGCCGTCTCTCACTTACCCTCTCGCTCTCTGTGCTGCTGCTCTCGGTGTCTGACTCCGCCCCCGAGGAGGCCGGGCTGCGACCTCCTGCCACTCTGGAGATCCACGGCGAGCGCAGCCCCTGTTGCCACTGGCTGCTGGAGCTCTCCATGTTATGTTGTGGCATTTCTAAAGGAGGAGACAGAAGAAGCAGTTCATGAGAAGTCACAAGTAGTAGGGGGTGGGGGTTGGCTGACATGACATGGGTGAATATTGTGGTAATCCAATCTGCTGCACGGTTGAAGGCCTACGAAGGATCAGGTGACAGTTCACAGAAAGGATAACACAGCCGAGTAACACCCTGTACTGCATAAACACTTTAAAACTCAGAAACCCCCCAGAATCCGGTCTGTGATCAGGGTTTCTACACATTTGTCAAGGTCAAATTCAAGCACTTTCAAAGTTCACTTTCAAATTCTTCCAACACTGCACATTATTGCTGGGGTTAAACACACATCTACAGGAATTCATATACACATGATTATATTTTTCACATTTTAATCACAATGATGTACATTGTATTGTACTATAAACATCCAAAATTATGTTTCATAAAAGCAAAAAGTTTAGAACTTAAAGGAGAACACAATCAGGGTTCCCACTCTTTCCTTGAAATTATTTTCCAGGACTTTTCCAAGACATTTTCAGCCACTACAGAGACAAATTATCACATCATATACTGATCCATTCCCCCTCATTCTTTGGAAGTGTTTACCCAGATTGTTTCTATGTTTATTACTCAGACATTTGATGTGCAGTCTATGGCTATAATTTATCTATGAATAATAATTATAACAAATGTATCATAGAATAAAGCAAACACAGCCACAGATTACAGCGTAGCACTTCGTTAGCCTGACAAACTGGAATTACAATGTTCAACTGGACAATTCCCAACTCAACTTTCTCTCCTCTCTTACTTTCTCTAAAATATTTGTATATTTTCAATAAATCACTGAAAAACTATCTCCTTTGTTTCATCTCAGCATAGGCACACAAGGTCACAAGGCAGGGGGAGGATAAATAACTTTCCAGGATAACTTAACAATTTCCAGGACATTTGACCTTTTTACTCATTTTCCATATGTTTCCATGACTGGAAAATTGGTTAATCATTTTCCTGGTTTTCCAGGACACGTTGGAACCCTGACAAACTTTTATCCACAAAAAGGGAGGCCACTTGGTGTTCTTCAGGCACAGTCACACTGAACCAAAGATTAAGATAAAATGTACCTGGAGTCTACAGTACCTAAAAACACCTAGTAATTTTCTTTTTTTGCCATAAATTTTTATTTTTCAAAATGTGCCACCTCTGTGTAAGTGGCTTTGGCTTGCCATCTAACCTGGCAGAGTTAATATCAAAAATGAATAAATAAATCACATAACAGAGTTATAATTGCAAGCACTTTCATGCACTTAAACTGAAATTCATGCACTTTTCAGACCTTGAAAACACAAAACATTAAAATCCAAGAATTTCCAAGGATTTCAAGCACCCGCACGAACCCTGCGTGATGGAAAAAACACCTCATAGTTAAGAGGAAGATGCAGTGAAAGAGGAGAGAATTCATGATGTGGGTGGTGGTTTGTGGTTGTGTTTCAGATTCTAGTGTGTATGAACAAAAGGGCAGTAAATAATAGTCTTTTTCTGGGTGAAGCTTTTGAAGTGTATCGGCAACAAGACAATTGTGTATAAGACTGACACTAGAATCAATGAACTACTACAAAAGAGAAATTACCCATAAAACAGTGAAGCACATCAAAATGGACTTTGAAGTAGTTTTATGTTGTGCTAGCCTTTGTATTGTGTCATATTCATGTGCATCTGGTGTTTACACTGCTCTACATCAAAGTACTTCAGACATATATTAACTTAAAGGCCTATATTATTCTGGTCTCTTTATTCTATTTTGGCCCTAAGCCCCTTATTTGTGTGGTCCTACAGTACACACAGACCAAAACTAATTTGTGGGAAAATACTTCTGACTCCTATTGTCCAACCTTTTCCCAGCCCCCTCCTCGGCCTCTGCCCCCTCACTCTGTCTCCTTCCATCAAGACCTTATTAGGCTGAGGGGAATGCAGGCGGAGTGGAAGCATGGAGATAAATATACAGCTGAGATATGAGTGAGGGCTTCCAAACAGCCACTGGCACACTGATGAAGACAGAAGCAAACGGCAGAGATAGAGGAGTCAGAGAAGGCAGGAGGAGCAGAGTACAACGCCAGAGGCTCATTACTTGTTTTGAGTTACACACTGAAAATGAAAAGGTATAATCCGATTTTACAGAAGAGAACATAGGCCTACATTTTTATAAAGTGCAACTGGTGTAGTCTGTGGTATCACTAAAAGACAGCAGCGCAGTATGAACATCGGTTTTCGGATGCACTATAACCACATATCGCCACTAGGATACGGCAAAGCACACGATACGATATATCACAATATATCACGATAGTGTAAACAAAGTGGTATTTGTTTGTTTCTTTTTTTTAAAAGATTATATCCTGGAAAAAATCTAAATGACATCACAAATATGCACAAATACAATTCACAACATATATTTACTTGATCAGAAGAGGATCTAATACTATATCACAAAACTTTCCTCTGTAAAAACTTAAAACTTATATCATGTTTCAGAGACATTACAGTTTAATATCCTACTCAAATGTTCATATTCTATTAGTTGAAGATAGAATGTACAGCGGACAGTCTCTGAATTATCCAACATCGGAACATTGTTTTCGTGCCATCCCAGCAAAGGAACTAACATCTGCTTCTTTCCGACAATACAACGTCTGTTTAAGAAGCTTGAAATAAACAATTATTTAACAAAATACGGTTAAATAATAATAAAGTATAAGCAAAAAAGAAAAAGAAAAAACAAAAGTGATCCTTCGCCATGTCTGCATTTGAATAAATACCTAAAAAATATCAATAGAATACTTTTTAATATCAATACAGTATCATGAAATGAAATATCGCGGTATATTACAGGACCTATATTTTCTTACACCCCTCGGTAAGTACCCACTGATGTGACGTACACCACTTTGTCTTGGTCATTTTAAAAGTAGCTCACAAGCTGTAAAAGTGTGGTGACCCCTGGTTCAGATGATCTTGTGACATTGCATTTCTGAGGAAAGTTTTGATTCTTTTCGGGATGTGACGCTGACTCCTGTGGGCGGTGCTTAAGGCCCTCCTATCTTTTGTCTTGGAGGGGGTCTACTGCCCACGTGCCATTTATAACGAGGGTCTAAATGGTAAAAGGAGAGCCTTGGGTGGAGATTCTTGCGGCCCAGACAGGAAACACGTGACTTGAATGCTTACTAAATGACGAAAACATTTCTAAAGTACGCTTGAATGCAGTTTATACACAGCACTCACTGGCTGCATCATGTGTAGTTTGTTTATTTAAATAATCATGTTTTTCTAAAATTATTTTATGTGATTCCTATCATCTTCTTCAGGTGAGGTGGCACACTAGTGGCCTCTATTGACAAGCCGCCACTGCTAAAAGAGAACGTTTACTGTCCAAGTTAAAGGAGATCAACACTTATTAAATGTTTGGTAACTAGATTAATAAGAAAAAAGGATACATACTCACAATGAACTACCTGCTTAGGAGTGTTGAGAGGGTTGCCAAGTATTTTCAGACACAGTGAGGACAAATACGTTTATTCACAGCTATAATTAATTGCTATCTGCTGATCAGATTCACCCGGACATGATTCTAATGTAGGTTCTGTCCCGACAGAAGTAAATAAAAATGACTTTTGCATAACGTGTGTATTTTCACATTTCAGTTATTCTCTTTGATTTCAGCTCATATAGTATTACATTCAACTTCAAGTAAAAGTAAAAAAGTTACTCAATCATTGACTGAATTAAAGGACATAACATTAAACTGTATATAGACTGGATATGGATTACCACCAAAGTAAATCAAAACAGTAAATGCAGTTAGTCACACTATCTTTTAAATAATAGTATTACACTTCTTTCCATTTATAGTGAGTGAGTATTACTGGCCTTTTTTACATAACCACATTCTACAGCCACCAGGCCATTAATTTTCCCACAATTCCCACAATTCCCTCCTCTTATATGCGACCAGATATTATTATATATTATAATATTATATTAATCATTACAAAAGTTATCTCATGACACTTTACAATTAATCATTTAGTTTAATAAGTCAATTCACAGACACACAACAGAATCCTCTGGGAGCAAACACTTGGTGACAGTGGAAGGAAAAACTCCCTTAATAATACAAATGCAAACTCAAGACTTTTCTAATACTTGTACAAATCTACTCATTCCCATTTTGTTATTGGGTTCTGGACTTATCTGCTCATGATGTGGCGCCGCTGTACCATATCAGCATATTGCTAATGAAACAAGAGAACTAGTTTAAGGAAGTACAAGTCACACAACACTTTAATGAAGGCTGACATGTTTACTACCTACTCAAGGGATAAATATCACTGATGTGAAATGAAAGCAACCTCTTTTATTTTCCACGACACACAAGTTTTTCAGTCTCTGAACCATGAGTATGTGAAAATGATACTTGTGCAAAGCCCTGGTATCCTGTGACATGAAAATTGCTATAATAGTTTATAATCTTCCATGAGAATACGGTGCATACAGTATGAAAGGGCTGTGGCCAACCAAGCACACATACATTTCACATTTCAGAGATGCTGACCGCTGCATTTTTACAGAACAGATGCTACAAATGCCTCCACAGTGTTTGGAGAAAAAAGTGGAGCAAGAGTTTATGATGGTGTATAGATGCTAATCACAGTTTGATAACCATAATAAAGATAAAGCATCGTCTGTGACAAATTCTGATTTGCATCCACATAATGTCATGGGTAAAAGCGGTTTGATTATTGAAAATGTTTTGCGATTAAATAGGTAAATAAATAGAGCAAAAAGACAAGTTATCATTAGTATGTTGTGTTTATTTATAGCACTTTAAAGTTCTAGAGTAGGTCCTGAACCCATGAACATCACAGACAACCAAGTCTGTAACAAAATTCATTATCTGACCATAACAGGATCATGTCAGTTCAACATGCAGCTGCAGTAAAGAACAAGTCTGCAACAGTATCCCAGGAGAACATCTCAGACAGTCATATGTAGCCGTGTTTATGATGCATTCTACATTGAAACATACTGAAACATTTTTATTCACTACTGTCCAATAAAAGCAGTCATTTTCTAGGAAAAACAAGCTATCTGGCCTCACACTGAATTCCACAATTCTCCAAACAAACAAGAGCTTGCGATGTGACCCCTTTCTAAAGTCCACCCAGATACACTATCAACACCAGAACTGAAAGAGAGAAGAGAAATGCATTCAGGAGTAAAGTCCGCACTTTAATGTTAACACTGTGGTTTGTAGAATGCTGTGACCAAACAGTTAAATAAACACAATTCACTGATGAGACCAGAGGGAGTGAAAGACGAAAAAAAAGAGAAAAAAAAAAAATCAGCAGACACAAAGAAAAAGAGGGTAAAGTTGAACATGAGCGTGAGATCAAAGAAGATCCAAGAACAGACCGCAGTTTTGTGCCCAAAATAATTGAACATGATTGCAGGGGAGGGGAGCGCCTCTGGAGAATAAGATAGCAGCGATGGAAGAAACGAGGTGTGGTTAAATGTCAAGTGTGTGTGTTTGGTAATGACTACTGAGACGTAACAGTAGACATAAGCCTCAACACAAACACTGATAGTAGAGGACTCACTGTATTAGTCTGTAATGCTAATTATCAGCCACAGTTCAGTAATAACTAGCAACAGCTGACTCACCAAAACACACACACACACACACAAGTCATGGATGTTCAATACCACAACAGCAAGAATGGAAATAATGCTGTCATATTATCTTACAATGTACTTATCTCAGCAAAAATGTATCCTTCACTTTTATTTATTTATCTTTTTTAACATCAGAAGTTTTATTGTGACATTTCAACAATGTTTATTGCACCTCATGGTGTTCTGAGGTTTGTTACAGGCCTCAGAGCTCACATCCATCACTGTTTTTTACGCTCCAGTTGGATGGACAGATCTTTTTACGCACAGACTGAAACACTGGTGCTCTTTTATTTATAAGTGTATGTCAGGTCTGCTTCCATCATATTCACTGGTCTACATCTGTTGGAATGACTTTAATAATTATAGTCTCAGGTCCCAGGATCTGCTATATTTACACGTTTCAGACCTGGGAAAGAAAGCTTTGAAATGTTCTGGTTCCACTGCCTGGAACCACCTACAGAAGGAGATCAAACTGAAGGAACTGCTCTCTGTAAATACAGTCAAAGTTAGTCTAAATGACTGAGAACGGGATAAATCTGGATGTAGATGTTTTTCTGTTTGATTGAATCAGGTTCTGCTTTCAGATGCTTTCAAGCGACATTGTTAAATATGTTTAGTTAGTACTTATTGATGGTGTTTTAATATAAGTTTGTTATTAGTCCAGTGTTTTTTTTGTATGGTTTTAGTGTGGATGTATGGATGAAATCTCTTATCTGTAACTTCTGCTGCTGCTGTCTTGGCCACGATACTGTTGCAAAAGAGATTTTTTATCTCAACGAGTCTTTTCCCTGGTTAAATAAAGGTTCAATTAAAAAATAAATGAAAGGTTTATGCAGCTCACACATATTTAATCTTTTTCTAATCATAACAATCCTCCTTTGAGATGCTTTTAAGGAATACCGTTATATGTTTAGTACCTTTAGATTCTTAGATAGTGTTTTGTAAGCATGTTATTAGTTTAGTATTTTATGTATGGTTTTAGTGTGGAAGTATGGATGAAATCTCTACTGTCTGTAACTTCTGCTGATGCTGTCTTGGCCAGGACGCACTTGCAAAAGAGATTTTTTTTTATCTCAATGAGACTTTTTCCTGGTTAAAAACAGATTAAATTAAAAAAAAAAGTTCATACAGCTCACACATATTTAGTCTTTTAAAAATTGTAATCCTCAATAAACAGTTTGCGATGGGCTGGACTTCCAATACTTTTATCGCACTGACCAAAGGGATAGTTTCCTGTTCACGAGAACTGAACTGGGGGTGAGTCCATGTGGTTTGTGTTTTCAATAAGTTTGTTTTTCTCATCTCAACATGTACATTTACATTTTCCAGAGGCTTTGATTTAGATTTTATGGTAAGTCTTTGATCAGTGCTTGTAGCATGCACAAAAGGCTTCTTTATTTATTTTTTTTATTTGTGATCATATGTAACAGACAACCTCAAGTTATGTCCCATGATGTTCCCAGTTCAATATCTGGTTGGACTGAGATCTTTCTGTGCAGAGTCTGTATGTTTCTCCCATACCATGCAGATTTCCTATGTGTCCCCTTGCATCAAAAACATGCATGCTAGGTTAATTCTCTTGTCAGTGTCCTTTACCAAGGTAGTGGTTTAGAGCTGAAGTTAGACCCTGGGTGCTTTGAGAGGCAGCCCAGTGTTACCTGTGTGTACCTACTAGGACGGGTTGAATGCAGAGGTTGAGACAAAAAATGTGAACTAGGAAATGGTTTAGGAACTGGTATTGAAGCTGAGGTATTGGTATCGAACATTTTTATAAGCAGATTTTAACATTTTACTCAATATACACTCGCAAAATAAACATCATTTTAGTCTCGGTGCCTCTGCCTCATGGTTTATTTGCTGTTTGTTGATCTTAAAGATAGAAATCCCATTACATAAAGCAAAGGTTAACTGGTCACACACAGATTTAACCAGAAGATTTAATTAGCAGGCATGTTGTTTGTTATTTGAAGATAAAACTCCCAGACTCAAAAATAATTTATAAATCAGAGCACATCCAAATTAAATAAATACTTTATTAGGTTAACTGTATCCAAAACAGGTGGTGTTACAGTCCTGTCTGGTGTTTGCATACTGACGCCTCCTTTCTTTTACGTGCATGCGAAAATGTATCTATTAAGTGTTTTAAAGTTAGCATGCTATGTCATAATGGGAAAAATGTGAGCATAACATGGAAATGTCTTGGATCTTTGGGGAAAATATTGGAATCTAGCACATTTCTCTTATACTGTAGATGGTGTCAGTAAAATGCCCAAGGTACAATTTCTTTGTAATGTTTTTTTTTTTTTCACGTACATTTTTCTAAGTTTATTCAGCATTTTTGTTCAAAGCCTGGATGCACCATCGTGAAGTCCAGACTATCAAACAAATGCCGAGCTCCATCAACAGAATTATAGTTGTTGACACACAGGAGCACTTTAGGAATGACCCCTTTCTGACCCCCACCCATAGGTGAGTGGCTAAAAAGGAAAAGTGGGCCTAAGCACAGAGTACACAAAACCATAAAGTCAACACTGACAACAGCTATATTCCACCAGCAACATACAGAACAAAAGAGTGGAGACAGTGGCATGCTCCATGTGGGTGTGACTGCTGATTACAGCCCGTCACTATGCATTCAATGTGACGGCACTATAGCAAAAACATGTCACATGAAGCAAAACTGCTCTGCTGAGAGGAGGGGGCAGCGCACAATGCTGAATTAATCCACTGAGGCCGGACTCGGGTCACATGCAGATGGAATAACAGGTAGCTCCGATCGATGGAGATGCAATCAGGATTATGTTAGTTGTTATGTTATAGTAAAATATCTCTAATGCAGCAGTTTACATTCATAAACACAGGTGGGGAAAATTAAAACACCAGAAAATACAAGGGATGCACCGTCTCACCAGCCTTGTGACTGTCACAAGTCATAAGTCATGAGGATAATCACTGATTTGCAGTGGTTGACAGATGACTGTTGTGTTTTATTAAAGTACTGATAGCATTTGTACTGATACACTATAATTAAAACATAGTGTAGACAAGAACACTTCTGTTAATTGCAATAATTACCGTAGTATCTATTTGTTTCCCTCGCACAGAAGGGGAATCACTGTGGTCATGAATTCAGTGTCACTCTGCACTTAAATGTCATTTTGCATCTTAATTATACTGAACATTACTGTTCATTTTGCACCTTACGGTTGAATTACAGATTTATTTAGCTTTTTAATCCAGGTCTGTTTTTATACTTTTAATTTATTATGTACGGTGCGTTTGCTCATGTGTTCCTTTTTCTTTTCTTTTCTGTCATGCTACTGCACTATAATTTCCCAGTTTACGATCAATAAATTTGTCCATCCATCCTTTTAAAGACCAATGTAAGATAAAACTAACAGTTAGCAAAAAGCCAATAGCTGATTATCAGCCAATTTTTTCCCATCCCTCCCACAAAATTTCTAATTTATGACAAAGTTTCTCTGGAAATATACAATCACTGTAAGGGACTGATACTTTGCTTTTTTTTTTTTTAAGTGGAATTATGCATTTTCAAACATTTCCCTGTGGTCTACATAAACTGTAAAGGCTATGCTTGGGTCTGAATTCATCATTAATTCAACTCCACAGGTCCATCTTCAACCTATTTCTGAGTAATGACAGCAGAAAGGTGGTTTTGAGCGCTGGTCCTTTAAATGTACATGAGCCACTTCAGGTTGTTGGCTGTGCTGTTCTGTACCGTTGAACCAACAACCAAACATTTTAGGTAATCATCT
>JAPTMW010000009.1:6196201-6209155 GCA_029822955.1 Ostorhinchus angustatus
ATTTAAGGTCTGGACAACAGTGTTTCAAAATTCCATACTTTTTAAGACTTTCTAGACCAGGGGTTCCCAAAGTAAGGGTTGTGGGACACCAGTGGGGGATGGGGGGGTGGCAAGGTGATTTTCAGAAACCTCTTGATGTGATCCCTGAGGTGGTTATGACTAATTAAGGGAAGTACCTGTATTTTGAAGGAAGGACATTGATAATGTGACTTTCAAGGTGTGTAGGTAGTGCTTTTACTTTGAAAGAGCAAAGCTTTCATTATTATGGCATGAACAACAGCTTAACTGTGACAAACAGGTAAAGCGGGATAAACATATAAAGATAATCAGGGTGTTTTTGTCCCAATTTTCCCCCTTCCCAACCAAGGATGGCAAACACCAGATTATCTTATGTTTTATAGGATTATCCTTTAAGTTTATCCTGGGGTCTGAGGTGTGTTAAGAGTGAATTTGTCCTAGTAATCAGCTCCGTAACAGGTCGGGGTCAACAATCGTAAATATTAAACTTGTTCAGTGTTTCCGACCAAAAATCTTCATGTGTGTGGGGAAAGCCGACGACTTCTGAGTCATGACTCTGTGAATAGTGACGTGGAACGGAATGTCGCCAATCATGAAGCGAGCTGACTGAGGAGCAAGGACGCAGGCGTAAATAAAAACAAGCATGGCTGACCTGAAACATAAAGTTCGGTGGACATCAGAAATTCTGGATTTTTCCATCAAAAATCGCCCCAAGAACACCATCATTCCCTCGTCTCGTATGCCCTCTTCCATGTTGTGTTTTACAGTAGTTGGAATGTTTCTTCTTTGTTTTTGTTAGATCACGTTTGATCACGCAAGATTTCTGGCTTGGAGGACCAGATTCTAGATCGTTGGTGGGACAGAATCGCTATGTGTGTGATGTGTCGGAGCACACCACACACAGTACCATTAAAACTGTTCAATGCCTGATTTTTTTGTCTTCATATGTGGGGTCCATAATGGATAAAAAAAATCTCTTCAGATTTAGAAAATCCTTACGTGTGTACCCCGCTAAAGGCATTGTTTGGTTTACAGGTTTGACTAACGGTGTCACATTAATAAAAATAAACATAAAAAGGCCAATAAACGATGTAAAACAGACACATTAATGTAAATAAACATGAACATAAACACCCCCCTGAACCCCTGCCCATAAAACAGAACACAATGAGTAAAATGTCAAGTACCCACAATGCAATATGGCAAATATGCCACAGTATAATTGCGTGACTCCTGTGTACATGCTTTTTTTTTTGTTTTTGTTTTTTACGCTTCAGTCACTTCAGGGATAGTACGGGTCACCAGTCTCTGGCATTGTTATTTTGAAAGTCTCGAGTTCAAAAGTTTGGGAACCCCTGTTCTAAACCTGTAAAATAACCCTGTACCTGCCTAACCCATTATCAACTGAAACAAATTAACTTCGATTTATTAATTAGGTATCCTTCACTTAAGTGGAAATATTTAAGACCCTTTGTTTTGGGAGTTTCCTTACCTGCAACTCAAGAGATGGGGAAACAGTTTCTCATCTCTCTTAATTCAAATACAAAACACTTTATTTGTTGCTGGTGACCTGCAGGTACAACTGTGCTTAAAGGGGACCTGTAGTGAATTTACTTTGCTAATTATTTCAAAAGATCCTGCATGATACTAACTGGTCCGTCATGTAACTTACGTTGTAGCCTGTTGTCGAGTACGTTTAGGTACTAAGTCACTGCTCCGTCAGTCAGACACTGTCAGACAGGCTGTTCAAGCACCGTTAGTGATGCATTAACATTATTTTGTCTGATTACGTGGGCTGCGAAGGACTGGTCACTGACCACGTGCAGCAGACACCAGTCTAAGATGTTTTTTTTTCAGTTCTGCGGGTCACCTAGCCCTACTTTCAACCGCTTCTCTGAAAAGCTTTTGCCCTGAACTGTGCTATGATAAATGTTAGGCAGCAGCTTCGCACAGGCCAAAAGCTGCAAATCCATCAGTGAAGAAGAGTCTGAGGTTAAAAATTGAAAACCTCAGAGGAGCAGCTCGTTTACTTTACCAAGATGATCTGTTTTAGATATTATCGACCGTTGAACTGTGCACTAGATTATGAGTCATGGTCACAAAGGCAATGTGCTTTTGCTTTTTGTTTAGGAATGTACTTTTAGCCAAAGACTGAAACTCTGGTTGTTCTTGTTCTTAATAATCATAAGATAATGTAGAACTCAAGCTGTTATCTTTAACCCAAACATTCTTCTGTAATAAATAAGCTTGTAGGTTAATGCTTGAGCTTTATGAGTGTGTGTTGACCTATGATGCATGGGGAATTACATTTTGAGAAGATTTATTTTTTCTGTTCTATTCCACTTTAAGCACCTCTTTAATCCCTGCTGTCATTTTCCAATTTCCTCTATTTCACCTTTTCCAGTAGACTGCCCACTTCTACCTCTAACATTTTGTCCCATCATTCCGTCTATCTGTCAGGTGAACTTTGGCTGAGAGTCAATTGAAAACATAATCTAAGATCCTGCGAGGTTGTCTTGTTTAAGGTACTTTTCAGAAGCTGCCTTTGACCGTCAAGCGGATGACAACTTGTGTGGAGTCATTGCTGATGTTGGCTGAATCTTAATTCTCTTCATTTCAGTTGTATTCATGCGTCAGTGGGACTTTGCATTTAAGAAATTCAGATGCAAACCTGGTTCATCCACATCGGTAGAGCCAGCGTATTCATCACTTTCATTCCTCTTGTCTGGAGTCTTTTTGGGGGTGACTTGTCTCTGCTGCTTCTGCGGAGTCTTAAAGAAGAACCATTCGAATCAAACTGTCTGTTACAAAGTGTGCAATAGACACTGATTTCATCATTTTTACAGGCTCGCTTAAAACACATTTACCTTTGTGTTCGTTTCCTCTTCACTCTGATCATCTACCTCCATTTCACTCTCGGAGCTCGACTCGGCTCCATCCATCAAATACCTGGAGGAAGACAAAAAGCGGGCGAACAAAATGTGTCAGGATGATTAAGGGTGTGAAGAAAAAGAACGCCAGTGCGATATATCTTGTTTCCAATCAGCTTTACGTGTAAAATGTTTCAAAGCGCAGTGGGCTTTTGTCAAGACGTAGTGGAACAAATGAGAGTCAGAGTGAAGGCAATAATTTACACCTGACGTTCAATTCACTGTTGAACACATTGCCACACTACTACCACACATATTACCTATATACCTTTGACATTTCTGTGCTGCAAAACTAAACTAATTTACTGCAGTCGATGAAAGAAATATAAATCGCTAATTGTAACTTATCCTTCAAAATACTTCTAATGACCTGGAAAATGGCTAATCTGGGTTTCCTATGAAGAGTCCATTTAGATGAGGAATAATATACACACACACACACACACACAGACATGCATATATAGATATATATGAATAATCTTTTTATTATTACTGTTCATAGTCTTTACAACTGAACCAGACTTTTCTATAATTGACAGTTTTTATTTGCATATTTATTTTTTCTTGTGTATATATAGTGTCTGATTTATTTATTGCTGCTGCCTCCTGAGCCAGCTGGATTGAAATTTCATTTTAGTTTATGTCTATAGCCCAATCCCAATTCACCCCTTAGCCCTCCCCCTTACCCCAGCCCCTTGCACTTGGCACTACCCCTTGAAATGGAGCTGCAAGGGGTAGGGGTTGAAACATTCCCCTATGAAATGGTTCAACCCTTCGTGACCATCAACAGGCATCGATGCCACTAACAGATGCAAAAACTTTGTTTCTGGAAGTATTCCCCATGCTGTCAGCAGCTGTAACCGTCTCTGTTCCATGGGCTTTGGTCATCTTTTTTGCAGCTATCAACTATAAACCACAGAAACGGGATCTATAACACATTGAAATGCAATTAAATGGTCAATGAAATGATTAAGTTGCTTACGAAGAGAATCCATACATTTGTGTGTTTCTTTCATCACACTGCTGCACTTTTTGGCTGTGTTAACCTCCATCTTGCCAATGATTTGAAAAGAATTATGGGAAATTTCTCCTACCCCTCCGTTTGTAGTGTGGTCCTGGAAAATCTCCATTTTGAGGGCTATTCAACATCCGCCTTAGCCCTTCCCCTCTGTCTAATCAATAATTGGGACAACACTACCCCTTCACATGTACGTGCAAAACAGAGGGGTAGGGGTAAGGGGGAGGGGCCAAGGGGTGAAATGGGATTCGGCCCAAGTCATAAAAAGACATCACAAGAAGTCTGTGATGAATGAATGCGGTCATTTCAAATTGTTGATCAATAAAGTAATAAACCTTAAAATTGTACACATTCTCAAAGTACAGTGGTACCTTGACTTAGGAGTGCCTCAACTTACGAGACGGTGCTTGTGCGATTGATTTTTTGTTTTGAGTTGCGAGTTAAAATCCGAGTTACAAGCGAGCTTCAGATACGCTGCCGCTAGTTGGACACAACAGCAGCGCCGGCCGTATTGCAGACGCTGCACCGGTCTGTTCCGCTAAAGAAGGAGCTGAACCAAAAGGCAAAGCTCTCGATTTACCAGTCAATCCACGTTCCCACCCTCACCTATGGTCAATAATGAATTAGAATAAAATACCTTTAAATTAAATACTCATTTTTAATTTTCCAAAGCCACAGGGAGCTGCAGCAGAAGGATGAATAAGCCACATGTGGCTCCAGCCCCTGGTCGGCTTTATAAAAATGGGGTTGACAGGAGGAACCCGACAGTACTTCTCAAGATGGAGGATCCACCACCAGAATACCTATTAGCTGTCCTCCAGCTTTCGCTGGTTTAAGTTATCTATAAGTTAGTTGTGAAATTGGGGTGGTTTTTGGAGGGCTGGAAAGGATTAATGGCATTTCAATGAATTTCAATGGAAAAAATCGATTTAACACATGAGCAAATTGGGTTACGAGCTTGGCTATGGAACAAATTAAACTCGGAAGTCAAGGTACCACAGTAGTATCATGAAATATTTGCAGACAAATCTTTTTTGCGTTTCAAAAGTTGTAGCTACATCAGACACAAACAAATACAATTTTTTTTGACACGAAAAAATAACAAAACTGAACTCATGACAGTTTCAACATGTCTTGCCCTGGATGTGTTTGAAGGAGCATTACCTTACAGAAAGATCCAGTTTTGACCTCAACAGAAAAGTGCACATGCAGAAAGAGCATGTGGGTTTCCAAAATGGCACAATATTTGAGCTTAATTACTGAACGCAATATATGACAAATGCATGGGGTGTCCAAAACATCTTTCCACCACTGTATACAAACACTGCAGTGGCTGAGATGATTAAAACTTTTCACCCTTCTTCAATACTTTTGACTTTATTGTGGCTTTTATGTTGCACACTGTGTCTGCAGTACTTTTCAAACATTACAGGATCAAAAACTTCAGCCTAAGGAAAAATTATTTGCTGAGTTCTGTACTTTTTCTCTAAGGTTTGCAGACATCAGTTTTCAAACACCTGCAAAGATGTAATTTTAACCTCTGTCAAGAAAAAGTTAAGCAGTAGACTTGTAGAGGTTGAAGAAAAAAGTTACCAAAAACTGAAAAATGGTGTACCTGTAAGAATAATTAAAATAGTCTTTTTCTGAGACCAAATTGTTACCAACTTGACATTTTACTGCAGTAGTAAATTAATGTCCCTCCTGGAAAACACATTTTTAATCTCAGTGAGGATTCCACCTGGTTAAATAGAAGAGATACAAGATTTGATGCTGATGCAATCAATTTGTCATTCAGGGTTAATGCTCATTAACGTTCTAGATCACGGGTATCAAATGTTGAGCCTGTGGGACAAAAGCAGCCTGGAGAAGGGTCCAATTCGGAACACGGGCTGAAATAAACTAACAAGTGGTTCCAGGCACACCAAACCCCATCCCTCACACGTATTGTAGCTTATTTTGGCATCGATCCAGCAGATGTCATCATGTCTATGCATGTACTGATGTCAGCATATCAATTGCCTCAATATATATGTGCCAAGTTTGAAGTAAATTGAAACAAAATTTATGTTTTTATAGACATTTGAAATTTTGCCCTAGTAAGTAAATAATAGTTAGTAAATGGGGAAAAAAAAGATTTTAAAAATTCATAAAAAATGTAAACTTTGACCAAGTTTTCCTAAAATATAATGGCATCCATTCTGGGTCACTGGCAATCTATAAACCCAATTTAGTATGAATTCAAACAGTAGTTTTGCTGCTAGAGTGTTAACAAAGAAACAAACAAACGGAACCAAAAACAATACCCCTTACCTCCCCTTTTGGGGGGGGGGGGCAACCAATCATGGGTATCAAAATAATTTTTGTTCATGCCACATCCAGTTGGAACGGTAAAATACTATCATAATAATAACATATAAATAATGAAAATTCCAAAACTTTCTCTTGTTTCAATGTAAAAAAAAAGTTAAATTACATGAATGTCTTTATATTTACAAAACTATCCTTTCACAAAAATATGAATAACTTGAACAAATATGAACAACCTGAAATGTCTTAATGGAAATAAAGCAAATTTCAACTATTTTAAGCCTGTAACTAAATCTTTTGTATATTTGTAGATCCACTGTGATCTGTAAGTTAGCATGCATATGTGTAAATGATAAACTGAGACCTAACTGGTAAAACTGCACTTTCTTAAGAATTTTTGGGTTGTTCGTAGTTGCTCACGTTCACATTTTTTAAAGGAAACTTTGTAGATGTAAAAAATTTTTAGAATGTCATTTTTATTTTTTCACTGTTATTATTTTTACTGAGATCATATTAGGCTGTATGTGGTTCCTGAACTAAAATGAGTCTGACACCCCTGATGTAGGCCCATGCTAAAGTGGCATTCAGGAGTTTGGTGGTTTTCCAGTGTTTTTAATGAGACAGATGAACTACAGAGTTAATGTTGAGCAGAGGGTGAACCTGTCAAAGTCACAGGTACAGGTTTTGTCTCATTTATCACTTTCCTGCCTGTGCTGCATTGGGTTTGTATCAACACGATGCTGTTCTCTGCTGCACTGATTAGTCTTTCCACTTACTGCATATGGAGAATGTATGCTATAACACGTCTTATTCTAACTGTGATGTCAACTGGTAAAATACAAGATGGTGCTGACCGACTGCTTCCCGGTTTTCTTTTTTATTAGTATAAATGATATAAATGCACATACCTATTACTTGGGCTGGGTAATATGGAAAAAAATAATACCATGATATTTTTTTTTCATATCAGATGATATCAATAAGCCTCACGATATAAATCAAATCACTATTTTTGTCAAGCTTAAATTTTCCATTACTCATAAGGTGACTCACTGATTTTATTGGATGTCCGTATTTACTAGATGTTTGATCTTATTGGATGTCTTGTTTTCATTAGATGTTTTATTTATTGCTATTCATCATTTGGTTTTGTGGCACTGAAGAGGGTAAACTCTACCCATTTTTGTTGTATAGCCATTATACAATGACAATAAATGTATTCTATTCTATCATGAAGACATCAGAAGGTTATTTTTGATTTAAATATGACTTATTTTCTGTCAGAGGTTAAACATGACAGATGTGCTGAAGAGCACTGTACAACTGTTTCAGATAAATAAAACAGGTACATATATTTAAAACTAAACTAAAAGTCTGAGCAGCAGGTAAAAGCTTTCAAGTTTTAGAAGAGAACACAAACAAAACAGGCCATCTTCACGAAACAATGCCGGGGGTATAGACGTGGGGGTGTGTCCCGTAACTGCCATAAACCGATGTAAACTGAAAATTAAAATTAACATGTTTGAACCTCCAACTCCGGTTCACATCCTACTTTTCAGTAACCCGGTCGCCTGACTTCTCGGTCATATTTTCTCCTGAGGGAACACTTATTTCCTCCCTCTGCAGCCCAAACATTAGCGTGTGTGCGGCGGCTGCTCTTACACCTGCGCTGTGTGCATCAACCTAACTTGATGTGCTTCTAGTGTGATTGCTTCAGTGTTGCGGGGCTACTTAATTATGATTGGCTGTTCTTATGTCTGTCAAAACATGGACGAATGAATTCCATTGAAATTGTATCGAGTACGTCTCATATTTCTATCGAGGAAAAGTTATTTCTTCATATATATTGTTATCATTTTATCGCCCAGCCCTACATATTATAATCCCTCTATTTGAATAAAAGCAAAGTTAGAACCATGGTTATTACACATTTCATGTCAAAAATCTGCACTTTCAGACCCAAATTTGTGGCCAAATGTTTATTATGTGAATAAACAGTCGACAATCTACATCTAATACTGTATTATGCTTATGACTACGTATTATGAAACCCAAGAAAAAATGTGGATGGCATTTTAGGTGTAGAGGCAGCTCTATGCGGCATCTGTAAAGCTGTGTATTCAACATTCTGGTCTGTTCCTCACAGAAAACTCATGTTACCTAATGTTGGCCCCACATGGGTCAAGCAGGAGTGGAAACAACCAACCAGATGTATTGTTTTTATATGGCTAATGGTATCCTGTTGATCAGAGGTTTATACCACCACATCTCACTACAACATAAAATTCACTTCGATTAGACCAGTGTGTTTTGACTGAGATGGATACATAAGGTGTTTTAAATCCGACTAGGATGCTATTCTGATTATTAATAGAATATTGTGGTCACTCTGGTGGTAAATACACTGCCCGGCCAAAAAAAAAGTTGTGCATGCAATATCCCACTGCACCACCTTTGGTTTTGATGACAGGAGACATTCACTGTCACATCTTTTTTCCACATAATGCTTATGTAGTGTCACAATAAGGTTCATTATATTTTTTCCATCCTTAGTTGCATTAACCTTTGATTACTGATGATGGAGACTGATGATCGGAACACTGCATCAAGTCTTCATCAGATCCAAAATGAGAGTCTGGACTTTATGGACTTTATATTCATGTGTGTAAACGATGCCTCATTCACCCTGAACCATTCTGTCACAAACCTGATGATCCTGATCAATCCTGGCATTGTACAATATTTCTGATGTTCAAGAAATGAGAGGACACTTACTGCATCAGTTAGAGTTAAATAACCTGTTACATCTGAACCATTATTAACCACTGCAGTATTTACCGATGGAAGGATCTGAACTATTTGCTTAGTTAAATGCAGGGAGTTCCTTTTTTTGTCCAGTCTGTTTATTTAACTCTAACTGCAGCAAGTAGCCTCTCATTTCTGTAACATCAAAAAGACGGAACAATGCCAGGATTGATCAGGAATCCTGATCATCAGGCTTGTGACAGAATGGTTGGGATGTGACGAAGACTTGATGAAGCGGTCCGATTCTTCATCATCAGTAATCAAAAATTAATGCAACTATGGATGGAAAAATATTATGAACCTTATTGTGACACTACATAAGCAATATGTGGAAAAAAAGATGTGACAGTGAACGTCTCCTGTGATCAAAACCAATGGTGGTGCAGTCAAATATCACATGTGCAACTTTTTTTTTGGCCGAGCAGTGTATACTGACTGCCTGCTTCAAAACCCAAGGAAAATATGAGGGAGAGTCAAAAAGTTCTCAGACAAGAACTGTGTCACTGGGGATGAAACTAGGCAAGGTGGAGAGGTCTGTTGAATAAGAACAAAACTTTTTCTTACATTTGTCTGAGAACTTTTTGACATTCCCTCAAACTGTGCTGGTATGATCGACTTATATTTGAAATATTGAATATGATACATAACCGACAGGTGCATTAGGGCAGTGTTGGCAGCGATGCAGACGTTGTACCAGACTGTTGTTGTGGTGAAGAAGAAGCTGAGCTGAAAGCAGATCACTGAATTTACCAGGTGAGCTTCATTCCACTGGTGATGTGTTGTGGGTAATGACTAAAAAAACAAGACTGTGGATACAAGCAGCGTAACACAGGGTGGCTGGGCTCTCCCTCTGGCCTGGGAGTGCCTCAGAATCCCCCCCAAGGAGCTCCAGGAGGTGGCTGGAGAGAGGGAAGTCTGGGCTTGTCTGCTTAGGCTGCTGCCCTAACCCAGACCCAGGTCAGCAGAAGATGGATGGATGATACAGGGTGTTGACAAAATCTCTTAATTTCAAAAATGTATTACAAAAGCAATTCATGAGATATGTTAATCAGACTTGTTGTTTTTAAGTAGTGCAACGCATTCGGGGAATGCAACCTCGCACGCCGGCTGGTCACAGATTGAGTGCCTGTGTGAATGCGTGCTTGGGGTATGTTTAACATAGGGGACACACACACACACAAACAAACGCACACACACACAAACACACACAGATGGGGTGACTACAATACCTCACTGACCCCATAGGGGGCAAGGTAATCGCATTGCAGGATCATGTGTAATCGAATCATTGGTCCATTTTTCTTCAATGACAGATCAACTGCTGCACATGTTGACCTTTGCTGACCTTATCACCACAACTAGATGACCTTCAACCAACCATCATTTTCTAGATAGAAGGTGCACCACCACATTGGGTTCTGCATGTTGGTGGGTTCCTAAATCAATTTACACACCGCTGGATTGGAAGGGATGGTCCAATTCCCTGTACACCTGCTCCACCAGATATCACTGCCCTGGATTTCTTTCTATGGGGTTATGTTAAAGATATCATGTATCAGACAAAGATACGGGACATCAACGACCTGAAGGAAAAGATCAGTGATGTCACTGATGAGTCTATGATACAGAAAACATGGAAACAAATCCAGTACGGTCTGAATAGGCTTCATGCAACTAATGGAGTCCATATAGAGGTGGATTAAATGAGTGAAAAAAATGTTAAATATCTACTTTTCATTTTGTAATAATTTCCACAGATTTGTCTATTCATTTGCTTTTGTAATAAATTTGGTACAGAGGGAATTTATGGACACCCTTTATATTTTAGAAAACAGAATAGGGTAAGTAGACTGGAAACAAATGTTTTCCATACTGTTATTGGTATTATTCTTCCCCATACCTGGAAATAACTGACTACATACTTACTGATAAAATCCATGCTTTTATAGTCTGTGGAGGAACCCTGCAGATGCATCATTTGCACTGCATTTCCCTGCATGAGATCGTAAACTGCTGTCACAATGGAGGGCAGAAGGAAAGTCCATCAACTATTGTCTATCCTTTAACTCAAATATTGTAAATCTTTTAAAGGTGCCCTGCCACATGTGTTTCATTACTTTTGTGGTAATGTCTGAAGTTCTACCATGGAAAAATGCCTTGGTCACCAAGTTTCAAGCCATTCTAACTTGGTATAGAAAGCCTGTTGGAAGACTGATTGGCTAACAGCTAGCCAATGAGAGCCTGGCTTTTCAGTAGAATGCCGTGATGGTACTGCTCCAAGAGCAACCTTATAGACCGAGGCCACCTATGGCATCAATACCGGAAGTAAACAGACATGCCATCATACTGGAAGAAGAGAGTGGAGGCAAGAGAGTAACAGACTGTGTGTTTAGCAGCTGTTTTATCAGTGATATAGATCATTTAAACTGGTTATTAGTGACAGTTTATCATGATGGTAGACTACTTTCAAACTCTGAACCTGCTGAAAGGCAACGGCATGAGAAACTGGCTGTGACTGATGGGCTTGACCCTTAAAAAGACACATGCTGAATGGGAGCAGGGACACCTAAAATTTATAACATTTACATTTGTCAGATATATTACGTATCAAAACAATCATTATTTTTACATACATCTTTTTTTTTTCTTTTTTTTTTTTACTTTTCTTCATACCAATACCACTACACAAAGTAGACCTACGGTTACCTGTTGTGGTTCTTCAATAAGGGTGGGCGATACTAGAAATTTTATCATCGATCCGATGCCAAGTAAATACAGCGGTAGTATCGCCAATACTGATACATTTTTCTTGATATGTCATGATTATTAATAATTTAGTCATTTTGCCCTTAGTTAGTGGATTATGATAAAACACCGGACAAAGATTTTAGGCAAATAAACATGTTTTTTTTTTAATTAACTAACTACAATATAAAACAATTTAACAGTACAAAAATAATAAAATAATTTACCTTTTACTACACACAATTGTTTAAGAAAAAGACACTAGTGCAAAATAACAGAAAAGCAATAATGTAACAAAAAAAGGGGGGGTGCACAGACGTGAGAAGCTATGCTCGCATGGACTCTGTGAGGAAATTTGAGTTATTAAGAAAAACTGCAACAAAAGTATTGACCTCATCACTCTCGTATCGATCTGATACTGATACTCACCTTGGTGTCAATACTATCGATATTTAGATCAATACACCCAGCCTTACTCTTCAGTCATGTTTCATGGAACAGCTTGGAAGCAGAGGCCGCCATATTGGAAGACAAGAGTGAAGGCAAGAGAGTGACAGATATGGCCGCGTAAACATAAATCACGTGACCTGTGACGTCATGTGGCATCGGTCTATAGCGAAGCCTCTGCTGAACTCGCTAACGTTGATGAAGTCACTCTCTTCAAAATGTGAGGAACAGAAACTTAATTTTAAATTAGTGTTGTGGCATTATTCCAAAAATAAACTGAAGCCATTTCATCCTCAACTCTGGATTCTTGGGCAACGTGCAGTGTTGAAGTTCTGTTTGAGTATAGCCCACAAGGATGTTGACGTTCTGCCATCCTTGCTGTATACGAAAACTGTCACTCAGCTACATTAATTCTGTGGGTGTGGTCTCACCAGGGCGAGCTCATGAATAGTAATGAGCTCAGGCAACAACACGCCACACTGACCAGCTTTTCTAATTGGCCTGATTTCTCCACTTTTTTCTTTTCAGTGGTAAAAGCAGACAGAGGAGGTAGTGGTTCATTTTCACATTCACTACATAACACAAACACCTATGGACTGAATATATTTGAAAAAATATAAGTAAAATCAGTTTTGTGTGGCAGGGCACCCTTTAAAATATGTTACAGATGTATTCCACTTATGA
>JAPTMW010000009.1:7131551-7144610 GCA_029822955.1 Ostorhinchus angustatus
GGAAAGTTAAAAAATCGCTGTTGCATGTCAAGAATGAAACCTTTAAAACTGTGACTCACGGTCGGGTAAAAATGACACAATCCTACACCGAACACTCCCCGGTGTTCGGCTTTCCGAGGACACCTAAAGCAGCCCCCTCCCTCCTCCACCTGCGCGTGTTTATGTCTGCTCATAATTACAGCCTGTTTTAATGGTTGGCTTTAATGAAAGGCTGTGCACTTCACTAAACAAACAAATACGTAGTAGTGAAGAGTGTGCTCGTGTAGTAAAACTGTCTGTAACTTGGTAAAGAAGTGAATTACCTGTAGTTCCGATTTCCATTCATGAGGTCCCTGCCCGGTTCACTTCCCGGATCACAGTTGTCAAACGTCTGGGACTCTTCCTCCGTTCAATCCGGTGTCTCCTTCGGCTGTGCAGCTGCTCTCAGCTCGCCCCCCTCCTCCTCCTCCTCGTCGTCGTCGTCCTCCCCCTCCTCCTCTTCTTCTTCTTTTCCTTGCTTGCGTACGGTCAGAAGGGGCCCTTCGGTACGGTCGTGTCTCCGGCCGGGGTCTTCGGCGTCCCGGTGTCCGCCGTTTCACACAGTCAAACGTATCCAATCGGATTTCACTGCCACGGCGAAAGCTACTGGCTGCTCAACGCGACGCTGTGGCACTGGGAGCCTGCTAGCTAGCCAAATTAGCCCGCTAGCCAGGGTTTGGAAAGTGTCTGGAACGGCCGAGAGGTGCTGTCAGGATATCATCCCAGCGGGGTGAAAGGCTTCGAATCAACTACTAACGAAAGCCGAACAGTAGCAGAGACGACATAAATTCGTATCGACGGAACGGGCGAGTGTCGGTGGTAGCAGCGGTGTTGAGCTAACTAGCTGGCTGGCTAGCTCTCGGCTGTTGGACAGTAGGAATTCTGACAGACGACGGCTACTTTTATCGCGTTCAAAAACAGTCGATGACACGGCCCCGTTCCCCGAGCGGCATATCCCGACGACGCCGGCCCCTGTAGTTTGTATCACGGCCCGTCTGTACAGCTGTCAAGTCCGTACTCTATCTGCAGATAAGTGTTGGGATTTTCAGTCTGGTTGACAGATCAACTCTGCGGGGCTTCGGCGAACCAGCTAAATATGGTGAAGTTGCCTTTCTGACACCGACAGGAAGAGGTGGGCTCTGTGTCACCACACGTCAGAATAATTAACTCCGCCTTCACCTAAAAGTAACCCTACATTTACTCTACTGTCAATATACAGAGCATGACAAGTGCATCATTAGTCAGTACCTTTACTACTGATTTTTTTTTTTTTTTTAATTAAAATGAGTTAGCTTTGAGGAATTTAAAGTTCTGTTTCTGATCTGACTTCACTCAAAGACTCAGACACTGGCAACCAAACCATCTACTGATGTTTAATAACTTCTGAATCACTAAACCTATCAATACATGCAAATAATTGGTGTAAAATGCAGTTTGTCATCTTTTCATTATCATCAGATATGACTCATTTGGATGTTCAGAGGCTCTGTACTGAACGTGGAAACACTACAACATGGATTCACCAGTAAAACCCATGGAGTTGGATCAATGACAGTAGATGAGAGAGCTGTTTTTATATTCTGTTATATATTTGCTGAAAAAGTCTTTTTTTTTTTCTGTTTTTGATATAAAGGCCCTAAATTTTAAACTGAGCGTTTATGGAGATCCACATGATCAGTACATTAAATATAAAAAAATACCAATTTTCACTGGAAAAATGCAAAATGCAGAGGATAGTATTATAATAAATGATGATAAATCACTTAAGAAAGGTTAAACATAGAGGAAAAAGTAATTTGTTAAATGCCACAAAAGTAGCTCTGGGTCGTTAAGGGTTAAAAGGTAGAAATCAAAATGAAAACCAGGTAAATAATAGGTCCAGTGGATAAGATTCGAGGCTGGATTAAGCAGGACACAAGTCAATGGTCAAAGTACAGCTCATTGTGCTCCTGACACCTTGGTATGAGTGAGCAAGTCACCTATTCAGCTGTTTCAGCATGAAGAAAACATAAGCCCGAACCTTTATATTACAAGCAAATAACAACAAAACCAAAAGAATTAATAAAAAACAATTTTATTTTCTTTAAAAAATAACCCTCCCCAACAGAGTTCCCATACTATCACATACAGAGCCAAAATAATATGCTTCCATGTCCTTTCATTCAAATCTATTGGGAAGTGCTATGACAAGGACTGTTCTTGATCAGTGGCTTCAATATTGCTTAGTCAGACAGTGAGGCTGTGTGGAGAGGAGTGCGCTCTCCGCTGTCCACATGATGCATTTCCAGGGTGACTTGCCATTTCGTCTCCCCCATTTACAAGGTGCTTTGTGGCTTCAGTGAGTGAAGAACTGCATCTGGAATTCAGTGGTGCTGGAAAAAATGCTCCCCCCCAGACTGATATTTTTTTTCTTTAAGTCACAGAATGGGGGGTGATTAAGAACACTGGCCCCGACTGTGAAAGGCCCAGCAACTGGTGAGCCGAAATACATAACAGGTTAATATTATATATTTATATATACAAATCACCTTGGACACAATGAAGGATCAGTAAAATGGTGTACAAAGGCATTTTGATTATGCAAGTTCATAAACATGATTTAAAAATCAAACTCATCTGATCTCTTATCTTTTGATCCCTTTCAGCTCAAAGGGGTGTTTTTTTCACCGTCAGACAAGATTTGAGGCGCTTAAAGGGCAACTGAGGTGGAATTTTGAGACCGTCTCCACAGTGCCCTCTTGAGGATACACTTTGACACTAGTCACAATATTCATCATAATAATGAAAAAGAAAAAAAAAAAAAGCAGTCTCTGTAACTATTACACAATCGAGGCAAAAAACGACTGACAGGCAGTGGTGAGCGCGAGGCTCCTACCTCTAAGGAAACCAGAATAAGGTGGCTCAGAATATCCAGTCATTAAAAAATAACTACATGCATTTCTTTTTTTGTAAATCCAGAAAGTGACTAGATATAAAAGGCAGGGCATATTAAGAAGTAATAACAGCCCACCCTTTCCAATGCAGCGGTCCCCCTTATCTGTGCCGCCCATGCACACAGAGCACCAATGGGGATTGGCTAACACAGACTAGGGGATTGGGGGCAGGGGATGCTGCAGGTGTGTGATGTTAAAAGTGAGAAGAAGACAGCAGGAGGAGAAGGAGGTGATGATGGATGACAGTTGATAATATAAAGGGGGAAAAAGGGGGACAAGTGCATTGAAAGACAATACATACCAAGAAAGAGGCCAAGAGGGCAGAAATGTGTGTGCTTCTGCTACCAAATACTGGGAGTCTAAAGAGGGAAGAATAGAACTAAGGACGGGTGTAGTAAGGGTGCAGGGAAGTATGCAAAGATGAAGTGCGTAGGTGGATGTGTTTTAGAGTGCATGGTGTGATGTCATCTCTGCCCCGATACACGTCGGAATGTGCAGAATGATCAAGAGCAAGGTCGATAAGCTGAATTTTCCAGTTCAGCTTTTTGCAGCACTTGAGTGATTACAGACTTTTCTTTCCCTCCATTCGCCTGTATTCAAATCTACGGAGGTGTGTTGGACCTTGCCTATTGCCTCTTCGGTTCTGAAAAGCTATGCGAGTGTTTTGAGCGTGAAAACTTCAAAGTAGTCAAGCCTCAGGACAGACAATCTCACCGTTTTGAAGTCAAATAAAAAAAAAATAAAATCGCAAAAGGTAAATAAAAAAAAGTGCCTCGTAAAATCCAAAAAGAACATGCAGAAATAAAAAGATTATCTTCCTATGTAAGTGCCCCTTTTTCCATTGGTTGGCATCACTTTTGGCTGGTTAATAATGCTGGTTTAGGTGCATGGGGTGCAAGTACAGTATATTTGACACACTCTATGCAAAATGGTCCCTCTACTGTTATGCTAAGTCTGCCTCTATAGGCTAATTCTCTAAGGGACTGGCCAACTGGCACAGAGAGTGCGGTAGGATTTCTCTTCTGTGTCTACGATATGCTACGCCTGCTCTTTTCTGTCTCTGCTAATATAAAGACCAGAGGGCTAGCCTCACATGTACTAACAAATCTTTTTTTTTTTTATGTGCAGGACTCGTGGCACCTACATGCTAACACTAAGTGCTAAATGTACCATTACCTCAGACTCCTCAAGGCTGTTTTAAAAAAAATACATTATTTAAAAAACATTAAAAACATGAATGTAGTTCATGACATAACTTTAAAATGATACATGTAAGTGTGCGTGCCCAGTACCACCCCTTCTTGAGGAACCCCGTGGTAAGGGGCTTGGAACACTGGCATCCGGCATTCGGATTGGTAAGGAGGCAGCATTGTGGTGGCAGTTAAAAAACGCGTTTTTTTTTTTTTCTTTTTCCATCGCCTATTATCCCCCTCCCATCCGTATTGCATACTTACATACATAGGAGTGTGAAGGTAGCGTACAATACAATTACATAATACCCACGTTTTTAAAAATTCAACATAAAAAGAGCAATAGTCCTGGTAAAGTAAAAACAACAAAATTACAATAATAATAATATTCATAACCTTTTGAGTGCATGAGGCTGTAGAGTCTGCCTGTGTTTTATAGGTGAAGGGCCTTGTGTTTCTTGGAATTGGGTGACTCGACCGGCAGGTTGGTGGAGTTGATGTGTAGTGGGCAGTCACTGGGGATAAGGGATGAGGATGAGGTGGTGGTGGTGAGGGTGAAGGGGGTGGAGGTGGTGGCGGACCATGTGCCCACTCAGGTAGAAATGAGGTGGGAGGAAACCAATCAACGATCAGTCGGTGGATCGTTGGTGGAGGCTGGAGGAGCTCAGGCGAAGTACATGGTCCTCAGGGTGTCGTGGTGGATCTGAACGGCTTTGGCCAACGCCTGGGGGTCCCGACCGTTGCTCTGACCGGACACATGGCTGCCCTCTCCGCTGCAGGGACAGAAGAAGCAGGACGACATTAAATTACACTTTAAATTATTATTGGCAAAGGTTTTCAATTGAGGGGCCAGGAGACAGATACAGAACAGCTACAGGCCCATTCGTGCTTTACGTTAGCGACGCATGCGCACATGGATGGAGTGTTCTGCTTACGTCCATCCTCTGGGCGGATGCGGGCGCGAACCCAAACAGAGAATACAGAGCAGTACCACTGGGAACTCTGGAGGCAGTGTTGAGATTTGAAGAGAATAATTTCCAAAAATGGGGGAACTTTTCAAAGTGCAACTGTGAGTTAGTAAAAAAACTACCGAGATAGTATTTACGACAACAACCCTTCTCAATATCAACATTAGTAATTGTCAAGGGATGAGTTGAGTCTCCAGATGATGGGCCACACGTGCATAGAAGCATTTATCTCTGTCGGCCATCTTTTACGACTCCCTACAGCAACCTTGCTAGGACAAATCACTGTTGTAGGAGTCAAATTCTGTAAAAATACAGAGACTTGACATTCAAGGAGTATCTTTCCAGTGTTCAGAAGAGATTTTGAGAGTCAATTTATATGTCTACTTTCTGTTTCTTTCACAGCTGAGAGCCAATCCAGCTGACAACCGTTTTGATCTGGGGGAAACTGAGCGGTGGAGGGTAATCGCGACGCTGTAGTGAGTCATTTGTCCGAGTGAGGTTGCTGTAGCAAGTCATAAAGGATGGCAGACAGAGATAAATGCTTTTACGCATGTGCGACGCACATGATCCAGGGACTCAAATCATCCCCTGACAGTAATAACGCCTCTGTTGCCGCCATATTTGTTATTATTGACCTTCTTCTTCTTCTCCTCCTCAAAAACTTTACTCTTCTTTGTGGTATTCGACCAATATGTTAATTAAGAACGGCGCCCTCTGGTGGATTGATTGAGAAACGCTCATTCTAACGCAATGGACGTATGGAGTTATGAAGGCAATGATGCATGACAACGTTAGAAACGGACGTACCTATTTACGTACGAAAAGCGAGCATAAATGAGCCTTAAACGTGCCTTTAGGTTTTGCGACATGCATCATCGCTGATAATATCTTACCTTTTCCGATTGTTATACAAGTAGTTTTGGCTGTGATATTATGCCACCACTGTAGTAGTTTAGAAGATAATCCAAAACATAGTTAAAAAAGTCTCACACAATATTTTGCTAGACCGCATTTAGCTTTTGACTGCAGGAGCATAAATGATACCACACAATGCTTATGAAATGTCACAGTAAAAGTTACATTTATTTCTGTCCTTAGTTACATGAAATTTTCAGAGATCTTGTAGTGATGATGAAGAGTCAGACCACCGTGGAAGGTCCTCTCCATCACATTAAAACTGTACCCCCAGAGGGTCGATTAAACTGTATGTAATTGTATTTAGTTGTATTTTCCATATAGCTCCAGATCACAGCAGAAGTCATTTAAAGATACCCTCTCCTATAGAACAGGTCGATACTTTGTCCTTTTATGAAACAAACTAAATAGCATTATGTTATTTATCTCATTTACACTAGGGCAGGTCATTTCTGTCTCTTCTCCTCTGTATTCTGTATCGTGCTTCGGTGCAGAACTCTGACGTGCACACACACAGACACGTGCACACACATACAGGTGAACACATTCGCATCAGCAGAGAAAGAGCACGTAGGAAAATCAGTTGCGTCAGCCAAGTGAAAACCAGTGCTCTTGCGTATTTGCTTAGTTAAATCCAGGTGAGGACTTTTTTTTTGGCAGTGTTGTGAATAACCCTTCTTCTTTGTGAATAAACAAATGATACTATGACTTAAATATACAAAGCCAGTACTGACAAAGATTAACCATTACAGCACAAGTTCTCCAGTCAACTTTCAAAGCAGAAATAAGGATAAAATGGTATTTCTGTTAGTTTCACCCAAGTGAAGACAATCATCACCATTATATAAAATAATCACAAGTTATTTCAAATTATTGGTGATTAAACATGGTGATTAAATAGTATGACAGGGCTAATCATGTTTATATTTTTGCTCACGCTGGCCTATCTAATCATTAAGTTGAAGGAAACTACGTCTGGACCATTCAAGACCTCTTAATTGTCACACGCAACAATTGATCTCATATTAATTAGAATATAAACAATAAGAGGGAATGTAACGCTCTTACCTGTCATGCTCCTTGTCCACCAGATGGTAGCGGGCACGGAAGGCTACGAGTCGAGCATAGTAGGCTGGCGCAGGAATGGAGACAGAGCGGGTACAACGCACATAAGTGTGGCACAACTGGTAGGTTAGGATCTGCAACTCATCAGCAGTGAAGCGATTGTCGTCCCACAAAACATAATAATGAGACGGCCTGCTGGTACCCTGGAAACAAACAGGAAGAATGCAACCGTTAAACATAAAACTAAACTCTGACACTGAAGAAAAATAAATAGAAATTGGAGCTAGGTTTTGATCAAAGACAATATAAATGGGTCAATATCACTATAATGTGCCTTACAGACTTAAAATGTCCAAATAACATTAGAATTTTCTATTAATTTTATGTTCAATGTGTTAAGTTGACTGCAGGCTGTTAGAAATGTATGTTGGTCAACCTTCCACATTTTAAATACATTTTTGCAAACAGACAAAGCACAAGCAGACCACAAAATATGAAACAAATATGTCCACCCTGTCACCGAAAAATACATGTAAAAAAAAAATTAAAAATAAGTGTGGACAGTTTTGGCTAAAGTTAGCATTTAATGACCACATGTTGGAGGTCATCTTTGAAGAGGAATGTGTAGTGTTCAACAAATATATTCAGAATTTCTGAAAAGTTTTATATTAAATTATATTTTTAATGTGATAGGGTGGACATGCCAAGCTTTACCAGATCTAAGTACAAAAACAAAATGATGATTTTGAAATGTAAATAGTGAATGCTGTTGTAGACTATGCTTCCTATGAAGACACTCAAAATGATGATGTCATCAGTGATGTCATCGACCAGATTATTAAAGGGCCGATTCCACAAAGTGACAGGGTGGACAGCAATTTCAATGACACGAGTACAATGTTAAATATTATAATGAAAATAAAATATAAATGATCAAAATGACTTGTTTTAACAAAAAACCTATCAAACTCACTAAAGTTAGAAGGGCAGTGTGAGGGACATGCACAAATCATGTACAATCCCTCAAAGAAAATTGTATAAAATAATAAAGAGGTTTAAAATTGTACTGATATATGTGTAAGTGTTTGCCCATTCATAATAAAACCCCAGACTTTCATTATTTTTCAGTGTGTTCACAGTGACAGTTAGATTCTACTGGAGGACACCGAAGGCACCGCATACTGATGTTGACCCAAATATGTGTTAAAAAAATAAATAAATAAATAAAAACTTGAACATATTTAAGATCTGCACTAAAACATTCAATGCTGTGGTTACCTGTATGCCTGCGTGGCTGCACAGGTAGAAGTCAAACTCAAAGGGATGAGTGATGCTGGTGTCCACTGTAGTCCCTGCAGGAATATTCCCACTCTTCCCAATCTGTGGAAACCAAATGGACAGGGAGGTCATGATCCAGAGGGAGCACACGTATTTTTGCAGACAACATTTTTATAATTTTTACATGACTTCTCAAGGTTTAATAATATAATTTGAAAAGACAACATACTGTTAGTTATTTTATTGACTTCAAATATACCCCGGATAACCACTGAGCTAATATTTACTACAGAATGTAATAAAACAGACCAAACCTGCTCAGTGAGGAAGACACACTATTTTTGACATTTGTCCTCAGTGTCTAAGTCTGGCAGGTTTACTCTCTTGCTCACAAACAAAACTAAATTGTGTTGACTTACTGACTGTTACTTATGTTTTTTGGGGGATGTTATAACTGCACAAGTATATTTCAAATGACCGCATTAAGCTAACAGTATATATATATGATGAAGGTGTTGTTTATCTGTCTGTCTGTATATCTATCTATAAGCTTCTCATAGAGAGACATGAACCTTTTCGATGTGGCTCAGGGGCCATGACCATCCCATGAGGACACATAAATATCGGCTTTAAACTGTGGATCAGCTGAATAGTTGATTATTTTATTTTGTTTTACTGTTGTCATATCATGTAATTTATTTCAGGAAAAAAAACGGTTTCCCTTCTGGACTCGTCTCATGATCCATTTGATCCCAAAATGACTTATTGCACTAAAAAGATGAGAGGTTTACATCCCGAAAAACTGAATTTCATGATTCTTTGCAATACACCTGGAAAATGAGATTTGAAGTCTGACTTTTCCAGGTTTTTCATGATAATGGGACCGAAGTACCATAATTTCCGGTTTATAAGGCACTACTTTTTTCACATGCTGTGAACCCGCTGCTGAAACAATGATGCGGCTAATTTATATTTCACGGGCTTACGATCGATCCGGCTGTCGAAGAAGGAAATAGAGCTGCTGCACGTAAGCTTGGCATCACTGAATCAATGGTGAGATGTTGGAGACAGCAGCGTGAAGTGTGGGTGCAGCTTATAGTCAGGTGCGGTCAATAGTCCGGAAAGTACGGTATAAAGCAAATAATGTCAGATATGTGACCTGAAACATTTTACGAACAGTATTTTAAAGCTCACCCTTTCAGACTTGTCAGCACAGAAGAGGCGCGTGTGGTGGCGTTTCTGCACCACAATGTAAGTGATGCCTGGCTGATAGTCCTTCTCCAGTTTAATGCATGCATCTCTGATAGCCAGTAGCTCATAGTGGAGAATCTGTGGAACAACATCCTGTTATTAGCACTCAAGACAATGCGGTAATTTACAAACACACAAGTTGGAGCTACGGTGCAGTTCTATACCTGTGGCAACTGCCCCTCTGGAACTCCATCTCTGTAGAAGATGATCCTGGTGGGTTTGAATCGGGTCGACTTGTAGAACTGAATTAACAGCTCGCGCACCATGTACGACAGATCTTCGATTATCTCCTGTCTGGGTCTCTGGACTCGCACTGTGGCACAGTATCTGCTGGGATGGGCATCCATGCTGCCGACCACCTGGAGCACGCAGAAGGGAAGGGTTAAAGAACACAGCCCACTCACAGGCATGTTTTCATCAGTACGACTGTAACAACGTTGACAGAGTTGATGATTAACCGTTATCACTGTGATTAAAAATACTACTGTCCATTCTGCTAATGCTACACCACCACTGTAATTTACTAATCTCACATTTTCTGCCTTACTGCACTTTTCTGTAAAAAAAAAAGGTGTGATACATTAAATACCATATAGATATTCCAATATATGTAATCATAACTTTACAAAACCGTTATTTGGGGCTTTAATTATCAAAATATCATGAGTTTACATATAATACATGAGTTTATATTCACAAAACCTCAAAGGAAATGTGGACGTTTTTCCTCCAACACTTCATATTACTGTGGTAAAATTAAAAAATGTTACAGAAATTAATTATGAATAAGATAAATCACTTGACATTTATTAAGGCCACAGCCAATTCATGCTGTAGAATTTATTTATTTATGTTTTACTTATTAGTTTTATTGTGAATAGTGTGCCCTTCCTTAGTCAATGACCCCTACAACAAAAAAGCACCCGAAACATTTTAACTTTAGGAAAAACTAAATGCAGTGCTCAGATTACTAAAGTGTTCCTGTCATTTATTTGTACATTAGCGAAGACGACACGAAGGCTGACATTGGAAAGTGTCAGAGGTTCAACGTCAACCTTTTCTTATTTTTCATTGCTTTTATTCCCTTTCTGTTCGATACTGTATAATTTTTCAGCACCCTCATAAACTTGGATCAAAAACAGCCACTTCCGTCTCCCATCCTCTATGTTTGACTCCGTCATCTGCTAGAGTTGCTAGGCAACACCACAACCAACCGCAGCCGGCCTGAGACCAAGGGCAGACGAGGGTTGACGTCATTTCCTTTATGAACGTGAGTCAATGATGAGCCATTTGTTTCCCTTTATCCCTCGCTAAGCCTTCGTTCTGCCTCGTTCACTTTGTACCCGAGTCTAAACAAAAAGTTCAAGTGCAGATGTTCTCGAGTGCTACTAAATGAAAGGATCACGTCTCTGCCGCGCTGAGAGTTTACCTCTAATGACAACCAACCACCATAACGTAAAAGGAAACGCTGCTCCATTCTCTGATACGCTGCTCTGATACGTTACTCATGTAATGTTTAAATTCTCTCTGTTTGTGATAAATGGGTCATTTAGAATACTGGTGTTAAACCTCCATCAAGTATCTCTGTCTCCATAAAGTATATCTGTGTTACATTTAGCCCTCAGTCAGAAATGTTACAGCTTATAATCTTGCATCTATCCAATTTAAACATAAAAAAAAAAAATTCAGTCTTGTGTATACAACAGGAGGATGGGGGGGGGCTAGTGCTTAAAAAGTGAAAAAAGTGAGTGTGATTAAATACGTCCATTCCTGCTTATTTGCTTAAGCAGCTTTTAAATGCTTATGTTAATTGAAATAAAGGTGAAAACAAGACAAAAAGTCCAAAAATATAATTAATACTGTTAAGATTACGCACAAAACTAAAACACTGTGAAAATGTAAATATGTAATAACTGTTTCTCAAGAAAATATGCAAGTTGTCTTCATCCTTTTTGTTGAACTACGCAGGTTTAGATGCTCATTCCACATATTTACACGCCCACTGTTTCCAAAAGATATTCCATTAGAAAGATGACTGACTGAATGATGATTGCTTGTTCATTTTGTTTGTCTGGTTTTCTTCTTTTTTTTTTTTTTTTTTGAGCTGATGAAAAAATGAATTTATCTCAGGGACAAATACAGCTCTGCTCTATCTGTGTCTGTTATGAAATTCAAGTGGTCTGAGAAGAAACAGGACTTCTGCATCTCCCCTGGACTCTGGTGGCTGATCACAGGTGCATTCAGAGGCAGTGGTGGTAAATATATGGAAAGAATCCATCAGAGGTGACTCTACTGCTCTACTCGTCGTCTCATCACAGAAGCTCCCATAACTGTCTTATTTTGCCTTTACTTTTCCAGTGATATGGAATATGTCAGGTCGTGTATGTTTATATTTCATGCACTTTCAGACCTACCTCATTTGGTCTAGATCGTGTGTGAAACTCATTTTAGTTCAGGGCCAAATCAGCAAAATAATAACATAATAACTTATAAATAATGTCAACTGCAAACTTTTCTCTATGTTTTAGAGTGAAACATGTAAAGTTACATAATGAAAATGTTTACATCTATAAAATATCCTTAAAAAAATATGAATAACATGAACAACCATGGAAAAAAAAGAAATTTATTAAGAAAAATAAGTTCATTTTTTATGCATAACTTTATCATTTTCACATGTGCATTACAACAATCACAGTAGATCTACAAATGACAAGACATTTAAGGTTGTTCACATTTGTTCATGTTATTCACATTTTTTGTGTTTGTGGATGTATACATTTTCAATATTTCAATTTTTTTTTACACTAAAACAAAAGGAAAAAATTTGAACTGACATTGTTTATAGGTTATTATGATAGTATTTTACTGGTCTAACTGGAGATCAAGTTAGGCTGGATGTGATCCCGGAACTAAAATGATTATTTATAACTTCAGTGTAATTTTTGCATTTCACAAATTCATCCCACGGGCCAAACTGGACCCTTTGGTAGGTCGTATGTTTGACACCCATGGTCTACATTAGAGAAGCCAACTCGCTGAATATATTCAAAATGAAATTAAAAACATTTGTATTTTCATTAGCCTTTGAAAGGAGATAAAAATGGGGTTACAAACCCTAACCATGAATTTGCACTGTTTTTATTCCATTTTATTGAAATTTTATAATTTATGTATAATCACTTACTATTGCATCCTTATTTCATCCCTGTCTTATGCAAATCTGTGAAAATTTCATTTTATTTTTTGTACTTTTATAACTATTAGAATTTTGTGTCTTAATGTATTTCTTATTTCACCCCTGTCTTAAGCCTTTTATGTAATTGTATTTTATTTCTTGTAAATTTTAACCATTGTGAAGCACTTTGGGCTACAATCTTTGTATGAAAGGTGCCATACAAATCAAGTTTATTATTATTACTATTATTATTATTATTATTA
>JAPTMW010000009.1:8775836-8788628 GCA_029822955.1 Ostorhinchus angustatus
CCTACCCAAAAATGTTATGCTTTTGTTTCACAAATGTGGGAATGATGGTCCGAAATTACATTAAAATGTACAAAATAGTGGAATTTCTCTTGCCTGGCCAGCCAGCACTCTGGGTGCTCAGCACCCCTAAACCTCTGATCCTAGAACCGCCCCTGCTATCATATAATCTGCCTTTTAGAGGAATCATACAGATCATTAAATAAATAACAGTGTTGTCCAAACATACCCACCCCAGAAATATTAATTTTAAGCTACCAGTGCAAATAGAATGTATTTTTGTATTTTTTAGCATTCACTTTGCTTGGCAAACAAATGTTAAGTGGCTCTAGATTATTTTAACCTGTATTAAGATGCTTGTTTTTTTCTGCCATGACAAAATAAAGAAAATTAGATATGAAAGGAGTTGAGATGGCCTTGCAGGAGTAACTCAGCTGCTGTGGCCTACAAACATAAACCCTGGTTTGTAGACAAATGGTTTGTCAAAGCAACAGTATAAAGCACTGTATAGATCTTTAAAGTTATCATGAGAGGGATGAAAATATTTTGGATTCTTTATGAAACTGGAAATGAGACAAGACTTTATAGAAGAAATGGGTTTTGCAGCAGATCATCAAACTGTATTGCTATAAACTGTATAAACGCTTCCCTAAAATCCATCCCTTTTCTGTACTTCAGAGCAGATGTGTCATTAAGCCGGTCTTTAGCCGTCAAATCTAAATGACAGCAGACAACTGGATATTACTTCTGTTAATGTTGACTCGCTGACATGATCCTCTGCATTAACTTGTTATCCACATTTTCCACTGAACACCTGAATATACCTGTCAACTGTAAATGAAAGGGTCAAACAGACACTCAACAGAGCAAAGACCCTAACCCTGGTTTTCTAATTTGCTTGCTCGTTTCCTTTTGCTCAATTGCTTATCAGCTCTGTTTCTTCACTAATTAAAACCTCATGTGAAACGAGGGGATTGGCGATAGACACACACATGAACACACACACACACGCATGCAGAAAGAGAGCGCGAGATAGAGATAGTTGGAGCTACAATTACCAGGCAGGCCTCTAGTGTCTCATTGGGTGTCTATTAAGAGGGGGGCCTGGCTCATTGTAATGATGGCAGAGTTTAATTACTTCCACACGGCGCCTGTTGTAAAACATGCTGATAAATGAGCCAACAGGACGGCACATCATTATTTTTCTATAGTGCCAGACTGCTTGTACATGATTATGAGAGTGGGAGGGAGGTTCCCATACCTGCACGAGCCTGAGAGCTTACTGAAGACACAGGGAAAGCAGAAAGTAAAGGATGTGGCATTCTGTATGTATGTGTATGTGTGTGTGTGTCTTTCTGTCAGTGTGTAAGGGCAAAGGGAGGTGAGATATTTGATGGACCTGTAGACGCTGAATCAAAACACAGCAATAAGCAGCTCAACCAACCCATGCAATGAGAACTGGCCACCCATGAAATTGATATATATTCATAGCACACTACGTACAGTCGTATTCACAGAACACAAGCTAACTACTGAGCACTGTATTCACTAATGCATCTCACAAACAAATATACATATTCATAGTCATTAATTTTACACATTTTTGTAGAAGGGGGGCATGTGTGGACCCCCTCTGATTAATTGTGTTCCTCCTCCTCCATTATTAAATCGCTGAGGCAAATATCCCCCATACAATAAATCCCTCTCGGCCCATGATTAATCAAAAAGGCACACAAACCTAAGACTCGTGGCGTGCAGGTAGAGTTACAGTGCTAAATCATCTTTATTGCACGACGAGCAGGTTTGTGCATGTACTCATACTCAGGGTCCAGTGCCATGGCAGTGTGGAGTGTATGCTTTGCTCGTGGTCATCCACCTCAGGGTCAAACACACTCACTTTCTGACCCCTCGTGTCATTGATTTGCCAAGTTAGTCAGGCTGTTAAGGTGGATAAGATGATGGCAAAGAAGACTCCACAGAGCTCAAGTAATTAATGAACTTTCTTGTCCAGTTGATAACTTGTTAGGATCTACTGCACTAGATTATCATCATATGTAAATTCAGGATTGTGCGGCTCAAAATCATTGTGGTGAAAGAAAGGTGATGGAGGAAGCGAAGAAATTTTGATATTCTAGTAAATTTATAGGAATTCTTTATTGTAAAAATACCTTTTTTTTTTTAGGTAGAACAGAAAACAACATTTATGTAGTAAACTTTTAACACATACACACAAGTGGCTTTTCCATTGGACATCTGTGCAAAACTTTAACAATATTTACTAAGTGTTGAAAAAACAGAAGTGCGTAATGCCAGTTTAAAAGGGTTAGGGTTAGATAAACCTCTTGCCAGCACAAAAAAAATTTGTGAAAAAACAAGAATTTTGGCGAAATTGTCATTTTTCCATTAGGCAAATTTTTATGTGCAAGTTATATTCATGCAATTTGAGGGTCAATGGAAAAGTGACTACTATGAGCCTTACCTTCTACCTTCAGTCAGTTGCGTAATAAGAATTCCGATCCACTAAAGCATCAATGCTAAAACACTGCTTGTTTCATTAGTGTAAATAGTGGACATACAAAAGGTTTATTCAAAACCTTACTAACCCTACTAATTAAAAGCAATGTGTAGTAAAGTTCATCTTATTTTAACTAATCTATATAGATTTGGCTACTTAAATCTAAAGCATCATATTCTGTAAGATAATTGTATGATTTCCCTCCTGTTAGATGCACTTAGTTCTAAAAAAGACAACTTTTCATGAGCTCAGAAAAGCAGGCCTGTTTTAACTTTATGGGAATGCATTTTGGACCTAAACAATGATTATTTTCTGTGATCATAAAGGAACAGTTAATCACGTTCAATAACAGTAGCTTTGGACTTGATAGGAAAAGAATGCAGAGTTGTAACCTGAAAATTAACCAAAGTTGCTGAACCAATGTTGTACAGTAAAAAGTACAATATTTGCACAAGAAGTTGAAGTTGCACGAAACTGAAATACAAAGCATAATCAACTCAAAATGTGTATTTAAGTACAATACTTGAGTAAAAGTCAGTCACTTTCCACCACTGGTTTTACCTTTTCCCCCTCAGCTTGTAGCGTCAGTTGGCATCTCCTCTACTTAGAGGTAGGTCACACTGTGATAATAGCTGGTTACATAATTAGAGAGATGCCTCCCTCTCGCTACTGGCCCATGGAGTCTTTGTGGGGGAGCAGTTACACGAAGCAGAGATGGAGAGACCCGGCTTTCTGGAAACCTCAATTAACCTAAATGATTAGCTGTAGCCATGTAACGCACCTCACTAGCTTGACATTTCTCAACCAAGCTAATATTAGCATAGTGACTTCATTCTGTTCTGTTGTACTTCATCACTGTCCTTTTACTGGGAGGTCTTTCTTGTCTTATTGACCGAAAATGACAATGTTTGTAGTATCAGAGCCTCGTTATTTCCATTTAGCACAAAAGTGCTGATGCTAATTTGGTGGTTGCATAATGAGTTTTACATGTATTTGATTAATAGAGAGCAGGGTGGCAGCACAGCAACAAAGGCTACTGCGGGATGTGGTTTAACTTCACCTTATGTTAAATACTAATTGATTCCAATGCATTTTTAATTCCTTACTAATTGCCTATTACACTTTTAAAACATGCCCTGTTGCTGCTCTGGCAGAATCACAGGGTTGTTGAGTGTGAAGATGGAGTTTAAAGGGCATAGTCTTCCTAGCATCAACAACTAAATGTCACAGTTGTCTGTTAATGTGTCAACCAAATCAAACATGCACAGTGGTCGAGGGGTGCTAAGTGACAGGTGACCTTGGTGGCGTGATGGAAGACTGGGCTGGTATTTGAGCCCTCTGATCTTCGAGTGGGAAACCCTGTCTGGTCCTGTCTAGAGATGTATACCCAACCAATTAGACATGAAATGGCAGTGACACTCAGACCCCCACTTATCAAAACAGTCTTCAAGTGTGTTCATGAATTCAAATGAAATATGCTTCTTTGCTTCAAACGCACAGACAGCGACACGTGAAATACAGTCAGTATTATTTGTATCTGGGTCAACATGGAGAATGATTGTTGCAGAGGTCAAAAAAGCTGCTTTCTCAAATAGCACCCTTTTACAGACATATGACCTTACATGAAAAATTCTACCTTACCTTACTTTCCTCTCGCCTTGTCAGGTTTGCATAGTTTCTAGCCCGAAAAAAACCTCTGTTAGTCATTTATTATTGAATATTTTCTATTCTCCTTTTACCCCTAGTTACCCGGCTTGGTCAAACTCTCCCATTGGATGACTCAAGGATGGTCCAGACACCTGGTTGGGTCGTCTGTGCAGCATCTGACCTCCAATACACACATCTGCCCCCCTCTTACATCTATTACTGGGCCCCACAGTGTTCCATAATGTTCTGAGTAGTCAAGCATATAAATAAAGGTGAAGCAAAATGACTGCCTCTGTCTTGACAGAAGTGCTGAACCACAAAGAACACCTTGAAGGGCATGTTAACTGTCAATAGAGTTCTGTGTAGGCCCCTTCAATTAACATAAAACTAAACAGCTCCCCAGTTAGCCACTATATAACCCTGGCGCTGTCTCCCCTCACCCATTCGCTATTTTGCCCCCCCACCACCACCTCACCCCCCTACCTTCCCCTCCTGGTGTTGGCTGCCGTCATGCAGTCTAGCCGCCGAAGAGGCAGTAAACAACATCTCACCATGTACTTGCACAGAGGCGGTTACAAACACGCATAATGATATTCTGCACACAAACATTGAGTCCCACATTCACACACCAGAAATTCAAACACACACTCACACAGCTCCTGCACCGTCCTTGCAAATTAGAAACCCAAAGAGGGCCGTGCACACACACATTCATGCACGCACACGAAAACACACGCACTCACAAATTTGAAAAATCCCATTTACTGTGATGCTACGTGACTGAACATCGCTAGCGTGGCGTAGCTTACCCCTCTCTCCCAGGCCCATGGTAATGCTGCATGAGATTTGTGATGCAGTGGGGAGATGCATATGGAAGGCCTGTGCTCAGATCTCTCGGTCATGCACCCCATTAGGTCCTGCTGTTGATGCTGTTGCTATCAAAGCTGAAGTAAACTGCTCAGCAGTCGGCTGTATGCCTAAGCACAGAAAAGGAGACAGGCTAGCGATCACACTATACAGCTCGGATAGGCCTATCTATCTTGTAATTAGGATGTGTGAGTAGGCTATAGGGAGGTAACTTCAGGCTCACAAACAACAAAGAAGTGGTCTGGTTTAAGACTAGTCCTGTTTGGGTTTGCGATTTGTACTTTAACCGTGCACATACAGAGTGAGTAAGACAGGGGGATTTTACACTAATGGTTCATTCTTTATAGGATTTCAACTATAGTGAAGTATTTCATCATGCAGATTCTCACGCTATGTAGAATCAACACCAATCTGAAGAGGATAATTTACCCTAAAGACAAACAGAATGATGAAAACGCCCAGAATGAATGGGCTGAAAGATTCAACCCTCTATGTGTTGAATAGCCCCTAATGTGTTTGGGTTTTGAGATAACGTGCAGTAAATACGGGTATTCTTCTCCTCATCACAAAAAATCCAATGGCAGCTTTCATATTTGCTTCCCATCACCGGAGATTCCTGGGGAGGCGTTATTTGTGTGGCACACAACAGTGATGCTCTGCAGTAATTGTCTAGGCTTTGCAAAGGGCCACTCGTCTTTCATTACCCTGCCAAGACGCATGTATATTTGTGGAGGTGAAACTAACATGCTTAGTTGTTGTTTTGCTGCTTTACCATTCTTCGGGGAGTCTTAGTTCTGGTGTAGATTTGCTCCCTTTGCAAAAATGTGCCTGTGTCTCACAGAGAGGGATGGCATCAGCTGGCATCAGATGGCAGCAATTCAAATCATCGTTCTTTTTCTGTGGGAGCTCCTCTTCAGCAAAGTACTGTATATTGCTGGAGGAGGTTACTATCTACCTTGCTTCCTTTATTTATTTTGTCCCTTTATGATTTTCCTCAGTTCTATTCTTTACCCCCACCCTGTATCTGTGTCTCATCCTTACACAAACATCGTTCCGCAAGGGATGGCCGATGAAGATGGTTTCTCTTCAGCAAACTAGGCTGCCTGCTTTAGAGGAAGAACAAGGGATAAAGAGAAGTGACACTAGCTAAAAAAAATGAGACGGAAACCTCACAAGTCTGAATGAAACAACAACAAAACATCAGATTGAGCTGTGATCAAAGCCTAGCAGAGAAAGGGAGATGTCCAAGAGGATAGCAAAGGAAGACACCATTGTCAGAAGAGACCGAGAGGTTTCTGTCAGTGACAAAAAGGTTGCTCATCCTATTGCCACCCTGGCCTTATCCTTTTAGTGTAGAGCACTGGTTTTAGGTTTGCGGAAAGACTCCAGCGTGAAATTCTGCTAAGCATGGTTGGGAGCTGCGGAACATGGAACACGGATGAGCCGGGATTAGGGAGGCCCAAAGCCCTCCCTTCATCTTTGCCTTGTAGGGCGTCTGTGATCTGGATGGTGCTCAGTGGGCGACACATGCCTGTCAATGTCCACAGGCTGCACACACAACGACTCGAGGTCTTGCACATGGTGACGTGGCCACACGCCACCTCCACAAATCCCTTGCTTTCCTGCAGAGCTGCTCATCTATACACCTCTGTCTGCCACGCTCCCCCCTCCTCACCCTTTATTTCCAATCCGTGTCTTTATCTCCCCTCCTGTTCCTTCTCCACATGACTGTCTTCTTTCTGTGATCTCATCACGTCCTATACCTCACCATATGTATGTCCTACTGGATGTGTTTACATGGGTTTGGATATTTGCCTGCATGTCCGTGTCTGGATAGGCCTTTCACAAAGTAATGCATAAGTGCACGATGCATGGGTGTGAATATATTGTCTGAGAGCAGTCATTGTGAGTCCATCTGTGTACACTGATGACTGTGCATGTCAAGGACCCATATGCTGTCCTCTTTGAGTTCTTGTCCTCGTCTCCTTTTTGTCCTGTCCTTAGGTCCTCCACACTTGCGCACACTTTTCATCTCCAGTCAATACCTATTGAGCTGTTCATGAAAGGGAAATGACAGCTAGTTCATAACTTCCAAAGCTGATCGATAAGTACCTGCTCTTTCTCAGTTCATTCCTGAATCACCTAACTGTCCAAGAACTCATCCAGAACCACCTTTTTACACACAGCATACCTGATTGAAAAGAGAGAGAGAGAGAACAGCTATAGACACATGAAAGGACCTGTGACATGTTTCGATAATGAATGAAACATTAACTGCTTAAATACAAGAAACTTATATACACTTGTTACAGCTGTTAATAGCTGTTGGTATAATATCTGAAAGTACTTAAGCCTTTTAATTGGATTAAATGTTGGATTTCTGCATTAATCCGACTTGTGTTACAGATTATGGTTGTGTTTGTTTACGCATGGATTTTAAGGTGATGCAGGCCACATTCATAAATATGCATGTTTGTGTTTCACGGATGTATACTTCTCTGGCTCGAGTGTTTTAGAAATGAGGAACAACTCCACTTTAGATGGCGCTGACTTATCAGGTGAACTCAACTAAAGTCTTTGAGCCTGTAAATCCATGTTGAGTCATGAAGGGAGGATGTAGATGAAGGGGGAGGAAGGCAAAAGGGATATTTTTGTATTGAGTCAGTAGTATTCTGAGATTATGGATTTTGGACGCATTTCTGTACATGGAGACATTGTTTTTGTCCCCAGTTAGAGGTACGTTTCTGGGTTCTGTATGTAGTACCAGGGCTTTAGTTAATGTATTTACCTTTTCTGTCTGCACACATTTATTCTATTTTTCCACATGTGCTTGTGTGCATCTCAGTATTTCTGCTATGTATTGTATGTGGCCATTAATGGTTTAGCATCTCAGAGGTGCAATGCAGTCACAACAAAGCCTACCGCCCTCAAAAAATACTCCCTTGTCCCCTGAGTCCAGGGACGCCGACCCAGGAGACAGAGCAGTCTTTGAGGGCCAAACTAAGAAAGCTCAGGGCCATAAGCTAAAGAGTGGAGAAATTAAGGTGTGTGTGGGAGCGGGCTGGGAGGGTTAAGGTGGAGAGGGGACTGAATGATAAATATCTTTGCTTACTTTTTCAAACATGAGACAAAAAGGCCTCCCTTGCGGAGCTTGAAATGCCGAACTTTGTGTAGGTCCAGTCGCGACCAGCCAGCAGGCAGCTGTGGTTCCAACACTTCACTCTGTATCTCTGTCTCTCTCTCCCTTTCTGATGCTTTCTCCCTCGACCTCCCGTTCAAAGCAAAGTTGGCTCCTTATTTATGTGCAAATTTGCTCTTAGGCCCTACGAGGGTGGCGCGCATGCTGAATCTCTCCTTTCTGGGCTTTAGCAGATTATCCCGCTGCTCCCTTTGGTCCCCGTCGCCCTAAGCCCAGCTGCCCCGACCTTTTGTCATTGAGACTTTCTCTTCTCGCCTTGGTGTCTTTCTTTACCTCACTCCCTCCCTCTCAAACCCCCCACCCGCCTCCACCACATCCCTCGTTACACTTCCCCCCATGCCGCTAGGCCTGAACTCCCCTATCCCGCTGTAGACACCACAGCCATCACTCCCTCCTCCTCCTCCTCCTCATCTCCCCCCCTCCTCCTCCTCCATCTTGTCCCTCGCCTTTCTCCTCCTCCGTCTCCTGCCTCCCTCCTTCACTCCCTCTCAAAGGGCCATTATATCGCTCTCTTCATGGACAAAGGACCCTGGAGAGACAGAGGGAGAGGGAGGGAGAGAGACAGAGGGAGGGAGCATGGCTGGTGCTTTGCTGCTCTCTCCTTCCTAATCGATGAAAGTGGCCCACGTGGAGCTCTGAAGGCTAATCGATAGTCTTTTTTCTTTTTTTTTTTCTCCTCCCTATCTTTTTTCTTGACCGTCCGTTTTGTTGCTGACTCTGACAAAACAGAATGGCAGAGCAGAATAAGCAAGGTGGGGGTGGGAGGGTATCGCGGGGTATTTTGAGGGGACATCCCCGCTCACTTCTCTCTGGGGGTTCCAGAGAAATGGTGTGTATATATATATATATATATATGTGTGTGTCTTTCTTTAGATGTGTGTGAGAATGTGTGGAAGTTGTCTGGGGTGAAAGTTACAACATTGGGCGCTTAAAAAAAGCAAAGCACATGAACAAAACAAAGACTAAAATCAACGCTGTGACCTGTGTCGACCCCATCTGTATCACTACTCCAGTCTCCTGTCCCGTCCTCCCCACCCGACACATTTGCCCCTTTTCTCTTGCTGTTGCCTCCCCGCTGTGTTAGGTTGCTGAGCAAACAGAAGGCTAAGAGTTGACTCTTTCTCTGCCTCAGCTCGCCGTATGGGCGCATGGAAGGATTTGGGAAGCCTCAGCCTGATAAGCCACTTCATTGTATTCTTCTCCATCCTTCCTTTCTCACCTCTCCCCTCTCGCTGTCTTTTGCTGTTCTCACACTGTCTAGGTCTCAGCTCTGTCTAGTCCACATCAATATAAAAGCCATGTCATCATAGAAGAAGGCTACATGTCTGCTTAACATTTAAAAAGTTGATTTTACATAATTTTACTACGCATCAGCAGACAGGTGAAAATAGGCAAATGTGCTTAACTGTCTGACCTACTGAAGGCTATATAGAGCTTTATATGATACCAGTATTAATTATGTAAGACAATTGGCCTCATGCATAACATTGACTTAAATTTATGCTAAGAGATCAAATGCAGCTTGGCGATATGATCAAAAATTTAATCTCTTTATTTTTTCTCCATGTTATAGAGGATTTATGATTTTAATTGATTGTTTTCTGGCTCTATTAACCAAAGACAAAACATGCTTCAACTGTAACTGTATGAAAACTACATCACTGGAGAAAGACATTAAATATTGTATTGAAAAAAATAATCAAAAGAAGATCTCTGACTGAATTATCTTGAATTCGTTATTTTTTTTTTTTTCCCCCACGATTTTCAGAAAGCCAAATCTTGATTAATCCGATTAATTCAATATATTTCTAAATCTGTGTCTATCACATCAGTTTCTGAAACTCCCAGATGCGTGCAAGTTCATCCAGGGGTTCTCAATTTCGATCAGTTGACTAAATGTATTTTTTAGAACCTTCATTTAATAATCCAATCATTGCACTTTATTTGAAAACATATAATTAAAATGTCCCTTTTTAAAAAAAATTTTACTCAAGTATCAGACTTACGTTTTCTTTGTGGACTGTAGAAACAAGTCACAACCTCATGCTTTGTTTTTTTTTTTTTACCTCATCTCTTATAACATTCCTCTTTGCATAGGTGCGGAGTGACTTTAAGAAAATATTGGTGAATCAAATAAAAAATTCTCAAAAGGCTTCTCGTACGCGGTTCACAGCGTAGTAGAGTTTCATTAACCTGTGATGTTTTTCTGTCTCTTTTCTCTCCGAGCCTCAGAAGTAAAGCCTCGGTTTCTCAGACGCAGATTAACCTTCCTCTTATGTTAGCTTTCCCTTACCATCTCTGATGTTAACAGGTTGGTTTTGACCCATGTCTTAAATCAGCTGTAAAACACACTAAAACCAATTATCTACCTCCAATTTGTTTCTCATCTCTTGGTTAGAAATATTGGTTTTAATATTTTTGGTGTGAGCCTATGGGCCTCTTTTGTCAGTAGACCCTTCAATGTGTACTTTGCAAGTCACCAACTCTATACTGAGCTGACCTCACATGTGTGGACATGACCGTCTGTGCATGTTTTGGTTTTGTGCAGGTATACTGATAACTAGGCGAAATGAGAATCCTCAAAACCTCACATGATTGGGAAAGGAGCTGGCATCAGTATGTTGGCAGACAGTGCACTTATGATTTCAGTTTTGGCTCTAATTATTGCTTTATAATTTTATTTTTATAACTGGGTCGAAACCAACCCTAACAACGCAAAGGTCATAATTACTTACATGCGTTCTTTGTTTCCTCAGCCCACTGGTCTGGCCAAGGGCAACGTTGACAAAGGTGCATCTGCGAAAAAGGAGGGATGTGATTCATCGAGCAGCGCAGAGGAAAAGTCAGATATTATAGGTATTATACTTCACTAAACATACAAACCAGGGCTGTCAACCTCATTTTAATCCAGGTTCCATGTGTGATCTGAAGTGGGTTATACCAGTAAAAGAATAACATCGAAAAAAAGTCAAATTACATTCTGAAAATGTTTACGTCTACAAATGATCTTTTCAAAAATGCAAATAACATGAAAAACCTGAAATTTCACAAGAAAAATAAGTACAATTTTAACAATATTATGCCTCAGTTTGTCATTTACACATGTACATTACAACTTAAAAGTCACAGTGGATCTACAAATACACAAAGCATTTAATAACAGACAGAATATTGGTACAATTTACATATATTTCTCTTAAAACATTTCAGGTTGTTTATATTTGTTCAGTTATTCACAGTTTTTGTGAAAAGATAGTTTGTAAATGTCATAATTTCATGAAAAAAAAGTTTTTGTTTTATTTTGTTGAACTAGAGGTTCCTGACAAAGTCAAAAAGCCTTGATGCAGTACACACATTTTTTGTGGTTCATTTATGCATTTAAGACGTAAAATGTGTCGGTGCAGACCCTAACACATGAGGAAGGTTAAGCCTAGTCCAAGACCTTTTTTCAGTGGAGATGTTCAATGAATTATCCCTTTAGTCTTAGAGTAGGGTTCATCCACATCTGAGAAACTGGCTGTGAGAGCTGTTATAAGATGATGCATAATAACCTCTATCTATTAAAGTTCAGTTATTCTTACTATCCAACAGGAAAAAAACTCATGTTACAGCTATTTTGTTTGTTCCGTTTTTGTCATTTCGTTATGACTTGTATAATATTATTAAGATGGTGGAAACATATTCTCCCGGGCCTCTCTCTCTCTCATTCATTCAGTACACATCACATAACAGCGCACTTTAAAGACCTTGTGTCTCTATCCTTATTTCCTCATACACCTGTCTAACGGGATGTTTAAGAGCATTTCCCTTCCCAATAACCTTCCCAACAGCAGCACAGAGAAACAATTATGCTCAACTCTGTCGCTGAAATGACAATGCGACATCCTCTTCACTTTACACCACGCGAGTGTTAATCGTATGTGGTAATTACCTTTCTGCAGCATTTTCACAGTCACTTTATTAGTCTCCTAACAAGGCTTTTTCAAAAAATAAATAGCAGCCAATGAAATGGCAATTAACCTTGCAAATAGGTATAAATGACTGTCCAGCCGACAAGAGTATTGACAGGCTCTGTCAGAGTGAGGGAGGGAGACAGACAGGAAGCAGGGAAGAAGGAGATATGGCGATAAAGAGGATGAAAAAGCATGAAGAGAAACCTACATGGGATGGAGAGAGATGATTCAGCCCATTGGCAAACTGCTCCCACGGGCCATTGTTTGTTGTGTCTGCACCGTACCATTGTTTCGGTCCCTATTAACCTCTTGGCCCTCTGTGCGAGAGCGGGAAAGGATGGGTGGATTCAAAATGACAGACATGGCCTAGTGACATGGGAGGTGAGTAGTGGTCTTAACATGGGCTTAGGGCCAATGGGGAGACCCTGGCTGTCTGGCTAAATAAAGAAGGGGGGACATGTGTGCACGTGAGACAGAGAGAGAAACACACACAGAGAGAGAGAGAGATTGTGCGTTTGGAGGGGAGGGGGTAAGTCTGGCTGACCAGAAGGGGGAGGAGCTGCCCTATGTTACCTCTGTCTGTCATTCTCAGATATAGTTAATGCTTCTACACC
>JAPTMW010000009.1:9260474-9271415 GCA_029822955.1 Ostorhinchus angustatus
ACTGATACCTTAGCCCAGGCATCCACGATCCATTGGCAGATAGTGGCGTAAATCGCCTGGCGTTGCCTCCCTGTCTTAGTGAACGTGTGTTCACCTTGTCATTCAATGCTCCCACGCAGCTCGCAATTTAACACACAGTACTACGTATTACTTTGCGAGACTCCTGACTACCGTAATGCTCCAACAAGCCATCAAAGGGTGCGGCTTCGTAGTTTACCAAAGTCGTACTAAAACATTCTAATAGATTTTTAAGTGCCGTGTACCACATAAAATCGGTCAGTAAGCACAACCAGAATTAATACATAAGACTCACCGGATTAAAAGGCGCACTGTCGATTTTTGAGAAAATTAAAGGATTTTAAGTGCGCCTTATAGTCTGAAAAATACGGTATATAAAATCCTGGATTGAAGAAGACAGAAATGGTGGATAAAGAGCTCACTTTTGTGTATTTGTCATAACAAAAAGTCATAACAGAGTTGTGATCAATTTATCCTGACTAATGTTTGTCTTTTTGTCTCTATCCAGGCTCTGTACCGTATCCACAGCCCCTCCACCTGCTCATCCAGAATGTGAGGACTCATCCCTTCAGTGAGTGGGATGTATCCTCCATGGCAGAGTCCCTCCTGAGCTTCTATGACAACCTGGCGACAGGCTCCAGGGCCTTCCCTTCAGTGTGCTATGGAGACGCCCTCCTCACCAGCCTGCATGTGTCATCCTGCCCCCACAAGTGCAGACGCAGCTCCACCCAGAGACCAGGGGGTCTCTGGAGCGTTTTTTTCCCTCACTCTGTGTTGTCCTGATTGTGTCCTGCAGTCATGTGACCAGAGTTATGTCTCCTATGGTCGTCAATATAAACCAATGGAGAGTGACTGACTACAACACCTGTGGTCAAATAATGATGTCTGTACTCTGCAACTTCAGCCCAGAAAGCGCTCTGGATGATGATGCAGAGGGGCATGTCAAGGAAGAGGAGGAGGGAGACCCGCTGGCCCCTGGGGAGGGACACGTCCCTGGTAGTGCCCAAAGAAACGCTGGAGGCACTAAAGAGACCCCCAGCAACCAGGACTAGCAGCTGCCTGAGGACCTGTATATCCACCCTTGCCTCACATCTTTTTACCATTTCTTAGCATGATATGTACATTTTATTAGACTGCAGGACCTGTGCATCTGGCTGGGCCTGCACCAGGGTTTACCTGGTTTTATTTACATTTTAAAATGTTATTGTTCTTTTTTAAATTAATTTAATTGTGGCCCCTGGTAGTGTCTTGTGCTGGGGGTCATCTTAAACATATGTAAATAGTTCATTTATTAGGATGTTGACACAAGGACAGTATTTTTATGCATCTTGCATATTTATTTACTTTTCCTCACCACTGTCACACCAAGTGTTTGCTCCTGGAAGATTCTGTTGGGTTCTTTGAATAGCCTTTAGAGTCTCACTGATGGATTTAATTTGATCTTATATGTTAATATTTCCCTCAATTACTGCAAAGGATTTGCAACTAAGTATTAAAAAGAGAAAGTTTGATTTATGATTGTTAATTTTTCCCATTACTTTTGGTCCCTTAAAAAGTGGGAGGCACATATACAAACTGTTGTAAGTCCAATACCGTTCACCTGATTTGGATGCAAATACCCTCAAATTAAAAGCTGAAAGTCTGCAGTTAAAGCACATCTTGCTTGTTTCATTTTAAATCCACTGTGGTGGTGTTTAGAGCCAAAAAGATGAGAATGGTGTCAATGTCCCAATAGTTATGGACCTGACTGTATGTTTTTCTGAATTTATTTCATTGATGAACCCATAAAGGCTCAAACATCCAGCTTTAATTAAAACAGTCTACTGATCTAAACTGTTTAATACCTGTTGATCCACTAATCCTATCAATGCATGTAAATAATTAGTGTAAAATACAGTCTGTCATCTTTTCATGGTCATCAGCAGTGGAGAATCCCAGCTCCACAATGTAAAAGTCCTGCCATGTATTTGTTCCAACCATTCACTGAACCAGCCCATTTCGAAGAGCACAACTCCTCATCCAGGTAGATGGGTAAACTCTGGCATTTTCGCAAATTTGTTGCAACATGCATTGTGGGAAGCGGAGCTCCACACAGCTGCAGTAGCAAGAGGTAAAGAAGCCATTTCCGTGTTTGTTGCTGCTGCAACCATAATGCGGCTGCGTGGCACTCTGCTTCGAACAATGCACGTTGCGACAAATTTCTGAAAATGTCCGAGTGACCCACCGGCTCTGTTTGTAAACAAATTGATTGTTTATGGTGGTGTACACTTTGAAATTGTTCACCATGAGGGAAGACATTCAGATGCGTAATTACAGAAAGACTTACGGATTCGTGATACTTAGGCTGTGCCTCTGGTTTTACAGATTTGATGAAAAATTGGTGATGAAAGTCATACTGAGCTTTAAGGTTCCAGTCTTTCCTTCAGCTTCTTCTGTGGCTGATCAGCATCCCTGTGTAGACTGGTGGATACCTGGATCGGAGTTTGCCCCTTTTTCTTAAGCTCCTCCAAGTTTTCCTCTGCAGCTCTTTGCTTCTGTGCCTGGACATCAGTGATTTTCTTCCTCTTTTTTTCATCTAGGTGCATTCTGTACCTGGACCTTGCTGATGCAACAGAATCAGTAATTACAAATTTGCCAAATTCTTTGCAAAGATTTTGCTGTACAATGTAAAAAATATTGCAATTTTGTTTATTGTGTTTGTGGCATTTTTAAGACCTTTGAAAGGCAGATTTAAGGATTAATTGTAATTTTTAACAATAATTAATGCCTTCATTTTGGACAAATAAGTATAAGATTTAATACTTTTTAAGGACCCAGACACCCAGTTATAACTCATTACTCCCACTGCTGGCTTACATCCTTCATCTCATCCCTCAATCCCACTGTTGTCACCTTGGGTATGAGTGTCTTAGTGACACATATTTAACAGCTACAGTAGTAGTAGTTAAATGAATGCTCATGTGTATTTCAGTGTGTCTAAAATGAGTGGCAGAAAGCAACTGTGATGGAGGTTTGAATCTGACCAGGGCCTTGGTGCTCTCATGTTTTTGAGAATTATTACATGCAAATACTTACAACATTAACCTGAGGGTCAGCCTCATGGAAATACTGAGGCAAGTCCACTGGCAAGCTCTCTTCAGTGTTCCTGGTTCTTGATGGTGCTTGCTAAAATGTAAGAAACATAATACAAAATTTATGAAAAGTTTTAAGCATCAGGAAGTGTAAGTATGGTACATTAAGAGCGGCACCTTCTGGTGGATTTGAGAAACGTTCATTGTAATGCATTAAATGTCATTATCAGCACTATGTTACAGTCAGACTAATGACAATGAAGCACATTTTCAAAAGTAACTAAGAACTGTAATGTTATATCGGTAAGTAATCGAATGTAAGTACTTGTACTCGGTCTGAAAAAAATGGTATCGGTGCATCCCTAATCATAAGTATTATAATTGCGAATTCGAAACAGGGGACAGGCATTTCCAGTATTTCCAAATGTCTATCTCCGTCCTGCTGGTTCTAGTGGCTCGCTTTCCTCTGGACACTCCGGTGAATCACTGTCATCTTCTTCTTCTGTAATATAACGTGTTAAATTAAACTAAATCGCTTGCGTATTGCCCCCACCATTGACGCATGGTATTGCACGCGCCGCTGCGTCGTGTATCAAAAAAAATGGACGACGACGCACGCAACATGGCGGACATTGCGCGTGAACTATGAAACGGCCCTTAGAAATGCTAACACAATTATAACAAACACCACCTAATGAAAAGTTCCGTGTAGATACTGTCCAATAGATTAATATGCAAAGTATTCCTTGTTATCTATGGCTGAATCTTACAAACACACACGACAAAAATGCCAAATAAAAGAGTTAATACACTTACCGAACCGCCATCATTTACCAATTAAGCGGACCAAGGGTAGCGCGAGAGGCAGAGCTGTTAAACACACCCTTTTCCGCCAAACTGGTTCCAGACCTGGTTCGGAGCCAGTGCCTGATTTAGCACTGGTTCTTTGTTTTTCCACCGCCTAAACCAGTTCGAAAGAGGTTCCAGGCAAGCACCAACCCGGAGCTGGGCTGAACAGGTACCAGCTGATTTTTTTTTTTTTCCTTCTTCTTCTTCTTCTTCTTCTTCTTCTTCTTCTTCTTCTTCGTTAATTTTGATTGGCGGCCGGCACTCAAATAAATATGCGCATTACCGCCACCTACCGGACTGGAATGTGGTACAGCAGTTTAAGCAGGAAAAAAAAACTTGAATTAAATTTTTCCTATTAACCCTGTGACCTTCAGGATTTAATCCATTTGTCACTGCCCTTCCTGGATCTCCCAGTATATTACCTATTGCGAAACTCTATTTAGATTCTGGAAGAAATGATTTCAGTGTATGCCTCTCCTCATAAGCCCTACAGTCTAGTAACACATGTTGGACAGTTTCACAGACTCCACAGTGGATACATTTCCCAGTTGGATGCTTTCCTATTTTTTTTAAGCGTATTTCTTCTTTTTCTTCTTATAGTGTTTGGCAGCCAACTGAAAGGTGTATTTACTGCCACCTACTGGATTGAAGTGAGGACAGGAGATAAACAGTAAACTATAAAGTGCTATGTACACTATAGTATGCACCGGAGAAAAAAAATGCCCCTCTAAAAACGAGTTTAAAAAAATTAATACGAGATATTTTTGCTTGAATTAAGAAAAAAAAATCTGTCAATGGAACAAGAGAAAATTATCTTGGTACGATTTCTTGAAATAAGATTTTCAAGATCTAATGTCTAAAAATAAGTTCTTATATCTCACTGAAAAGTTACTCTTTAGGTGATTATGTCTTATTTTAAGTGTGATGAGATATTTTGACTACAAATGAGAAAAATACACTAGATAAGATTTTGATTTTTTCCAGTGTACCGAGGCTACCTACTATAATCTATTCATTAATCCTGTTTCATTTAGAAAGGAAGCAATGATTTTCCACAGCTTTGATGAAGGAGCATCTAGGTTTGTTGAAGTAAAATCTCAGAATAGAATCAGAATTAGAATGGCCTTTATTGTCATTTGGCATGTCACGAGAACATATCAAACCAAATTTTGTTTGCACAGTTCTTCCAAAAAATTGTGCGGGCCACTGCCATTCAAGTGTGCTGCCAACCGACTAGCCTATGATCTATAAGCCATGTAGTTAAATTCCCCCTTTTGTGCTCATATTTATTACAGTGAATCAGAACATGCTCAACAGTTTCTGGGTTATGACAGTGATTGCATTACCCAGTAGGGTGTTTGCTTATTTTATACAGTGAGTAGTTGAGTTCTGAGTGGCCTATTCTTAAATGAGTAAATGCTTTTTCTTCCTTTGGGTTTCTGCCCACTGTCTGAATATTGCACAAATGTCTTCCAGTATCAGATGTATCCCAATGTTCCTACCAAATTTTGTATACATAGTTCTTTATGATAGGTTTTGTTTCAGATTTGCTGGTTGATACTACTGGGTCTATTACAGGCAATTTTAGGGAGTTTTTAGCCAGCATGTCTACTCATTAATTTACTTCCACACCAACATGAGCAGGAATCCATAGGAAAGTGGCGTCTGACCACCTTCCTGCATCGGCAACACATGGCCAACCTAATGTAACTTGATTAGCTGGCGGTTGGTTTGACTTGAGATAGAACTGATTGCTTATCTTTGGTTTCCTGGATGTTTGGTCTGAATGTTTTTGCATCTGAATTTGGCCTTTCGCATTGGATTTATATTACTTGAATGTTTTAAATGTGACTCTTTTTATTCTGAATTTATGAACATTGAAAAATCTAAATCAAAATGGAGTATTGAAAACATGAAGAGTTTAATTCAGAGACAAAAAAATTCAAATACTTTATTTCAGAGGAAAAAAGTTAGTGCTAGAAATTCAATGGCTTTTAAAATTCAAAATCTGATGAGACAGACTTGCTTCCATATTAGAACGTGTTTTTTAACTGCACATACACCAAAGCATTTTGGAAAGCATTTCAAGACTGGATATTTGAAAAGGACACTCAGTCACCAAAGTTGGAATATAAAGATTTTACATTTGGAGTTAGAATTAAAAATCAAAAAACAGGAAATTATGTACAACACTTGAATTATTATTGCTAAACAATTTATCCACAGATGTAGATTTATTAAGAGCCACCCACTATTTTTAATGTATGAATGTATAATGTAAAAAAAAAAACCACTGAAATGTGTAAGAACAAAACAAGCCTTGATTGTATATGAAAATTTGAATGTATTTATGCCTGATTAGAACTCTGACTTTTATTTTTGTTACTTATTTTATTTTATTTCACTTTACCATTATTATTATTTATTTGTGTTTTTTTATTATTATTATGTTTACATATATACAATATGCTATACAAATACTGTTCTGTACTGTAATTTTTATGTTAACGCTCAGTTTGGGGAAAACTTGTATTTCTCTTTGCAAACCTTTTAAATGAGTTTTGATTAATAAAGTTGAGAAAAGAAAAAAGGAAAAACTTTAGGAGCACGTTACAGAGCAGCTGTCACACTCAAATATATCCCACCACAAACAAAGGCAGGTAGGAACTAATCTACCCTATCAGTCTACAATCCTCATCATATATTCGTTATTTCCTCTGTCATGCACATTAAGGCTTTTATGTTTCCAACGTCGAAGGTTTAACTTTTTTTTAGTTTGTTATCAAATGAGGAGAACATGCATCTTTGTTGGTGAACTCATTGGTTTTTACCATATCGTTCAAACTACTTTTCGGCCTCTACAACATTGAGGCGTTTCATTCAGTTCGGTCCGAGTGGAATCAGCAACACAAACACAGGCCACAGTGTCAATAAGAATAAGTACTGACAAGCACAACAGAGCAAAACCAGGATGTTTCTGGATCTTCTTCTGTCACGTGAACATCATTTTAAAGAGCTCACAGTAGGGGTATTTTATTTGATAAAACTTAAACAAGAGCATTCGACTGCCAAAATGTTATTTAACTACCTTTGCAAACCACTGGACTTGTCTGTGAAAAAGATGCAACACAGTCCGTACCGACGCAGTCAAAGAGGAACCATGAGCAGACAGACAGCGGGCGAGGCCGGACCTATTCTGTACGTACCACCGGAACCGGAAGTAATGCGTAATCTGAGCACAACAGTCGAAGTTTGAAACGCTGCTTCTTTTTGTTTCCAGTTGTTTCACAAGAATTCCGGTTCTTACAATGTATGCTTAGATAAGCGGCGCTACAACTTGTACAACTCTTTTAAAATGAGCAAAGAAAAGCGACACAAGAGAAGAGACTCTCCGGAGTGGGAGTCTACGGTGCGGATAAAGCAGGAGAAAGTGAGCCCGGTTAGGCCCCAGCGAGCCAGGCGCTCCAGGTCCAGATCCAGCGGCCACTCCAGCCCACACAGCCGGAGAAGGAGCAGGTAAGTGAAGACATGACACGGTCCACTTGTTTGTGTTTTCTAGTGAAGGTTAATTTGTGTGTTTTTTTGTTTTGTTTGTTTTTCATGTAGGTCGCCTGTCAGAGCGAAGGACCACTCGGCAGGTAGAAGAAATGCCTCCCCTGTCAGACGCAGCAGATCTCCCAGAAACAGGAGAAGCCGGAGTCCTCACCGTGGGGCTGATGTCAGGATTAAACGGGTAACTAGACATTAATGTGGAATCATTAAAAAGCGCCAATAGCAAGAAAAAAATATGTTTATTGAAATTGTTGGTCAGGCAGTCTGCTATGAGTGTCATCAATACTACAATCAGCAAGAGCCACACATGAAATAGTCCAAAAGCTAGGATTTTGGTGTTAGCATGACTTTGTTAAAGTTTTCACACGCTTTTGTTTGCCATAGACCAACTGTCACCCAGCACCAACATTGATCAGACATAACATTCTGAGCACTGACAGGTTAAGTGATACTAATGTTGAGTATTTTGTTACTGTGGTACTGTTGGATTGAAATCTAATTCAAATTGTCCTTCCTTAGACCACTTTTGGGAGGGCAGTAACAACTGTGGATGATCAACACCCAACAAAACTGCCAGTTTTGGAGATGCTCTGAGCCAGGGATTTGTCTCCCTTATCAGAGCATTCAGATCCCTTTTTGTGTCCATTTCTAACACATCAACTCTTTAGGGCTACAAGTTCACTTGCTGCCTAATATATTTAACCAATCTGTAAAGTGCCATTGTAAGAATGAGATAATCAACATAATTATCTCTTCATCTGTCAACAGTCATAGTGTTATGGCTGATTGTGTGTCATGACAAGAAGGCAGTACAAGACTAAACTGTAAACATTTTAAAACATTTTTGACATACAGTTTTTAGATTTTGTTGTATGACATTTGACAACCAAACCACTAACAGAAGATATCAATTATAGATTCACCTCTCCAGTTAGAATCAGTTGCAAGGGTGTAAACATATGCACTGCATGACTGAACTTGATCCTTCAGAGGATTTCAGTATGAAGTGACTGACAACACTAGCTTTTAGTGCAGAAATGAGAAGTCATTATCTAACTTTAAAAAGTGAGTACATTCCCTAATAAGCATCTGCACTGAATTGTTTGTAGAAGACTTAGTTTGGAATTGTCTAACATCATTAAATGACTGGCTTGTATCAAATGACTGGATTGTGTCTGGACAAGAAGTACAGACAATCACAGGTGAATGTTGCATGTTACGTCTTTTAACAATTTCAAATGTGTATTGTGTTTAATTAGTAGGAAGAAGAAATAAGAAGAATGAGACACCTTGTTACTTCCAATTTAATGAGCACATTAAATATTTAATATAAATTCTGTTTTCATCAACACATATTTAAAACAATAGTGTATACTTTTTTTTTTTAGAAGTGGCTTGTTTACTCATTAAAAGTCAGCCAAAGTGTGATAGTTTAACAATTATATTTACTCTAAATCTAGAGAATATATTATTGCTACTCTCGGTCCTTGCCACAGGGTAATATCATCAGTTCATCGTCCGTCCGTATGTGCAAAAACTTCAGTGTGGACCGAAGGCTAAGGAGTTTCAAATGCAGGCACGTTATGTTCCATTAGTTGTATTCATCTTTAAAGTGCTTTACTATCAAATGTGTCGTAGGAGTGGGATGAGCACCGGAGACGGAATGATCAGCCAGAAGAGAGGCGGAGCCGGTGGGAAAGGGACAGGTCACGGGAGAGAGACAGCGGCGGAGACAGACACCGGGATCGAGAAGCATTTACCTCCCAGCAAGCTGAGAGACAGCGGCATGATGAGCGGCGCAGGGAAAATCGGCAAAGACGGGAGGAAAACCAGGAGTCGGATTTCGGACCGTCCGAAGGAGGTGACGACGACACAAACGAGACTCCTGCTGAGAAAGAGAAACCCAACTTTGAACTTTCAGGGGCACTCACAGAAGATACAAACACATTCCGAGGGGTTGTGATCAAGTACAACGAACCCCCTGAGGCTCGCATTCCCAAGCGCAGATGGCGATTGTACCCCTTCAAGAATGACGAACCCCTCCCAGTCATGTACATTCACAGGCAGAGCGCCTACTTACTGGGGAGGCAGAGACGAATTGCCGATATCCCCATCGACCACCCGTCCTGCTCCAAGCAGCACGCAGTGTTCCAGTACAGGTATGTGGAGAAGAAAACATTTCTTTCAGGTCCAGGTTGTTCATCTCTCTCTCTCTTTTTTTTTTTTTTTTCTTAATCTATGTCATGGGGCCTTGTGACCTTCCTGCTGGTTCAGACAGGAAGTGTGAGGTGTTATTTTTATGATTTTAATTCCAGTTTTACACATGCTTACGTTAAAAAAAAAGTTGAGACGTTTGTTTAAGTAAAAGACATTTATAGCTATTTAAGGTTCATTCAAACTGATAGTATGTGTTTAATGTTAAACCTAGGCCATGATACAGTGACACTATGAAAGGGTGAAATATCCATATTTCCTACATTTCCACATTTTTTGAGGAACATTGAGAGAATTCAGTGTTCTTCAGCTTATCTTTGCTCCTGAAGTATGACACCTTTCCTGGATCCTACCCTTATTGTACACTTTGGGGTGGCCGTGGCTCAGAGGTGGAACAGGTCGTCCTATAACAGAACGGTTGGCGGTTCAAACCCCACTCTGTCCTAGTCATGTGCTGTTGTGTCCTTTGGCCTCCTTGCCTCCAGTGCTGCTACTTACACTGGGTGTATGAATGTCCATTGGTGGTCAAAGGGGCCATAGGTGCAAACTGGCAGCCATGCAACTTATTTAATTACTTATCTACATCTGCATGTCTCTTAATTATCATATTGATAATATTTGTCTTGGACACATTTTGCAACTTGCTGTGTTTAATAGTGTTCAAAATGTATATTTGGTGTGTGTGTGTTTTTCCTGCTACTTTAATTATACTTATACAGAGCAACACACAATAATTTCCCCTGGGATTAAGAAAGTATTCTGATATACCCAATCATGGTTATAATCACCTGCTCATATTAGTTGTTTGATAGGATATTGTTCAGTTTTTATCCTATAAATGTTCCCATTCTAACTTATTTTTCCATCTGTTTGAGGCCTGAATGGTAAGAATTCATGTTTTTGTACAAATCAAATGAAGTTCCTCAGGAACAATATTAAATATCATGTCCTCAGTGTCTACAATGAAATCAGAGTCAAAACACTTTATTAACCTCAGGGGGAAATTATTGTGTTACAGTTGCTCCATTCAAATAGAATGAAAAAGTAGCAGGAAATTATCAATGCAACAAAAAAAGAATATATATATCTCAAAATACTCTATTAAGACACAATTAGAACAGCAATTTGTACAATATGTACTAGACAAGATATTATCAACATGATAATTAAAGAAATATACATAAGTGCAAAATATTAGATATAAGTAAAGTACTGTACATGTAGAAGTGACTGCTCT
>JAPTMW010000009.1:10612960-10624466 GCA_029822955.1 Ostorhinchus angustatus
ACCCTCAATGTACTTTATTACTTTACCAAATTTCTTGCTCATTGAGAATTGTTTTGATTTTATTATCAGATTTTCATGCACTAAGATGCTACCAAGCAGACTGAACTCATGAAATCGCGTTGTATGTCACGCTTATTGCATGTGACATGCTATACATATGCATTTTCATTCTTTCGCATGTTATTCAACGCTATTTGATGGCGTGTAAATGCGCTAGCCGCTAAACGTTAACCCTGATCGCGCTAGCCACTAATAGCGCTAATGGCATGTTATTTTACACAACGTGAACATACACTCTGAAAGCTTCTAATGCCTACAGATAATACGCCAATTAAAAGTGGCGTGTTATCTGTATGCATTTCATGATGTCACAAATAAAGACACACATGACGATATTTGTCCAGTAAAGTTGTATAGAGCAGTCTCTCTCAAATGGGGTTACGTGTACCCCTAGGGGTACTTGGAAGAAGCCCCAAGGGGTACTTGAATTTTTTTTTTTTTTTTTTTTAAATACATTAAATTAGTCATTATGTACTTAATACTAAATAATGAGAATTAATGCTGAAATATAAAACACAAATACATTCATATAATACCTCATTTCATTTCAGTATTTGTATTTTTTTATATTATCATTGTCACTCATTTTGTTGAAGCTTTGGTAACATTTTAAGAACATTTCTGTTTTATATTATTCCAGATGAGTTTAAGTAATTGCGTCAGCATTTTTTTTGTTGATGAAAGGTTCATTTATTCATAATCACCATTTAGTTTATTTTTCTTTTTAATGAAAGAGGGCGCTTTTCAGTTTATATTTTACACACAAAATTTGCTCATAAAGATTTATTTTTAATATATTACATTTAAATATATGTTGTTTGTTTACAAAGTTTTGAAAATAAAAACAGACACCTTTGGCACAGGAACAAATTTTTCATCACTTCTGATCACGGACTGATGCATGATGGGATAGGTTGTAGGAGAAAAACCACATGTCTGCAAGTGAATGTACGAGCGGCAATAAAGATGACACAGAACTTTCAAATTATGTTTTTTTATTAAATGCAACACAGAACATTACAACACGGTTTCTCTGCCAAATTTTCGGTTCCCGAATGCTCTGACTTCCAGTGTGAACACGTCAGCTGGTTCGAGATTAGGTGCAGTATCCGGCACTAGCACAGTTCTCTGTCAGGCTGAAAATGCTGCTACAGTATGCGCCTGGTTCTACAATGTTTCTTTTCCATTCTACATGGATTCCAGATTGCTTGCTTCAGTAGCGTAGGCAGAGAGGGTAGGGAGGGAGGAGGTTGTGTTATGACGTTTAAAGGAATAGTCAAGCTGTTTAACTAGCAGCAGACAAGTTGTAATAAAATTTAGTACATCACGTTACTTCAAAGTCAGCGTTTTTTGGGGGATTTTTGCAGCAGGTAAACCCTGGTTGATGTGTTGTTGAGTGGGACATAGTAAAACAACTTGACCTCTAGAATTAGCAGAAATTAGAGATAGTGGACATCTGTGAGATTCAACACAATATGAGACTGCTGTAAACTGAACCATTTGCTACACTGTTTTTTTTTTTTTGCTTGTTTCTTGGGTTGTTGTTTTTTTCACCTTTATTTAACCAGGAAAAAATCCCACTGGAATTAAGAACCTGTTTTACAAGGGAGTCCTGGCCAAGATGGGCAGCAGCAAATATAACACACAGTTAAAAAGTTAAAATAAAGGCAGAAATAGCACAAGATAGTCCTAAAAGGTACTAAAAAACAAAACCAGACTCATACTTCCATAAGCAGACTTCATTCAGAAACAGAGGACAAAGCATGGGCATGAGGTCTCCGTTATCCCAGCCAGTTGGCAGTTCCACTCCTGAGAGCCCACTCCCACTGGGTGTGAATCAGAAATCTAACAACTAATGGCAACAGTCGCCCCATGACAGCACAACTGACAACACACTAATGTCCACACATAGAGCGTGGAGCGTAGGAGCTGTCAACACCCCACCATGACCCGATGGGTATAAACTGGTAAAAAAAAAAAAGAAAAAGAAAAAAAGAAGAATCACCCCCAAGTTGAAACTGATGGCTGTTTTTCTTCCAACACCTCTTAAACACACTTGAGCCTGTTACCACCAAGTGTGGCTTTTCCTTTTTAGTGTTTGTCTTAAATCTTGCATCACATTTTTAACTGGAAGAGGGAACATATTGAACGGGTCAGAAGAGCAGGACATTATTATCAAGTCTATAAACTTAGTTCATGCTTGTATGGGATGCTGTTATATATAAGTTCTATGTGGATTTGCAGGAAGTTTTAAAGCATAAATGAAAGACAAAATAAACTAAGTTATGTAATAAAATCAAAACTGTCCCAAACAAGCCCTACTGGACTGATGAATACCCTTCTCCATCAACACACATTATCTTACTTATAGCAATGGGGAAAGTTTACACACTCTGACTAATAAACTCACTGGCTTGTCTGTATTGCTTTAAAAAAAACTTAGTCTTCACTGGTGTTGTTAAGCTCATGATGCAGAGATGTTGCCTTCAAAAAAGATTTAATGAGGAGGTTTGCTGTGGAAGTATACTAGAGGCAGAGGCTGCAGTTGTACTTAGGGGGTCTTTGAAAGCATTAGCACAGGGATAACCAAAAACAGGGAGAACACTGACCGGCTAATGGCAAGATTATTCCACCAGAGTGCATCCTGTGAGTAAAAAAAAAAAAAAAAACATCTCAATTGAACCTTACTTGACAAATAAGAGTCTTTATCTCTTTAAGGCATGTTTCCATTGAGGAAGTTCCTGGTAAAAGAACAGTCTCTCACATAGTTTTGCTATAAAGCAGCAACATAATGATTTTTGATTATGTATTATTGTATAATTACGTCCCCAATTAGTGTGTTTAATTTTTATAACACATAGCCCATTTTATTCCACCTGTTTTGTTTGAATTGATGCACATACTTTACTGCACAAAACAAAATCCAACAACAATTGAGTGTTTTATACTCTTAGGGTGATTACAATCTGTTGTATTATTTATGTCTGTGGTATTTACAAAAAAAGCAAAAGCTAAATCCCAACAAAGCTACATAAGCCTCCCTCGCCAAACCCTGCAGGCTGTCATGAGACAAGTGTAGTGAAGGAATTGCTGAACAGCTGCAGTCGCTGAGATGAGCTGTATCTCCTGCGTTTAGTACCAGCAGCAAGACGAATGAAGTGTACGTTATCAGTATACAGGTTAAACACCGATACTGAGCAACGTCAGCAAAGAAGAGGAGCCTCGAGGGGAGCAGACATCAAAGTCATCAACCCCAAAATGCAAGAACAGACTAGCTGTCACACTTGGAACTGTGTTAGCTTTCTGTTCTACTAGAAGTGGAAATCATCTCTAATAATATTCCTACATAATTTGGTTTTGTGTTTCCTACTACCGTGACAATTAGAATTCGATTTTTATGCTTAGTTCCTACGTGCGAACACTTACTTGAAAGAAAAAGACTGAGACATACTTTTAAAGGTTGAACGCTAAAATACAGGAGCTTGTTTCAGAGCAAACAGGCACCACTTAACATTTCCTGAGTTTCCTGAGTGGAGCACACATGGCACAATGCAAGGCTCTTATGATTTTCACTTCTGACGCAGTTATTTTTCACTGTTACTCCACTATATAGGTATTGTGTGAGTGAATCACCACAATATGAGCGAAACACTTCAGCAGAAACCCCAGGTTCTTTTGCTGAGATCCCAGCAGAGAGTGCATTAATCATCACAGTCTCCTCTCCTAAGTGAAGACAGGGAGCAACAGCTGGGGGAGAAGAGCTTGGCTTTAAACAGTACAGACTGCAGGAGGTTCAGCCATCACTTCTTGTTGTGGATTCTGACATCAATAGTAATGAATACCTTGGAGCGTTGCCTGACTGTCTGAGCATGAATTGCTATCACACATGAAGCTAGGCATTGGAAGGCTCTTTGTTTGTGTGTGTGTGTGCTGGTGGTTTTGTGTTTGACCATGACCACTTGTAATGTTCTTACGTCACTGTATGTCATGGATTTATGTGTGTGTGTATGTGTGTGTGTGTGTGTGTGTGCGCGCCTTTGATGAACCAGATGTGAGTAATATGCAGAATGATACACAGGCCTAATGAGCCGGGCTGACAGCGACAATTATTCAGAGCATTGTTGGTGCACTTGGATGAGGCCGAAGCCTCATGCTGAGGTTACACCTGCATGGTCTGAAGCTGCTCTCTGATCCAGGGCACCTATACACAGTGTGTGATCATTACATGATATATGGCTGGCTGGTCTGCATTTATTTTAAGTACAGAAGCATTTACATACTTGGATAGTTGTGGAGCAACATGATAGCAATGTCACTTATAAAATTATAAGGAATAGCATTTTGTAACAAAGTAATTGGAATTAGCTGGTTGGAAAAACCCCAATACTCACACTAAGACATATCTTATTGATGATTGTGCTGGCTACTGTGTTGAAACAAGACAGTATGGCTCAGTGATATGGAACAAAATCCATATTTCAGTGGGTGGATGCCTACACTGGTTATATATTACATACAGTATGTTTGTATTTTCCATGAAGTGGGCTCAGTGTTCAGGTTTAAGTCAAAGTCACATTTCTCAAGGACAGACTGTGATCAAAACAAATTGCAAAGACAGAGTTTCCTTCCATTTTTGTTTATACAGCTGTTCACAGACTTGTTCAGACTTGTTTTAGTCCCTAGTTTCAATTTCCCTGTTCATGCACACAGAAGAGACATGATGTTTTAGATAATGTACCAATTTGAATTATTTTCAGACTTTTAGTCCATAATAATGGCGTGTCTGTGCCCATGTCTACTGTGTAGGCTTTCATTCAGTTAACTCAGGCTTCAGAACCTCTAAGAATTAAGGATCTTTATTTGTCACTATATATTGGATATGCAACACTCACTGACCTTTGTATTTAACCCATCACTTGCTGAACATGCAGGACTACTTGAGGCACTCTGAGGACTTAACATTACCTAGTTACATTTGGTAATGTTAGCATTCATTTATGTTCAATTATGTGATCTGTGAGCTAGCCTGTTAAATAGGACTGTTACAATGTATACATCATGCAACGTTGACATCACCATGGCTGTTATAAAGCAACAGGCATGAACATTTTAAACTAGCTGAACTTACTTTTTGCAGTTTAACATGTTTTACATAGCGTTGTCTTTGTTTTCAGTGAATTACCGTTAGCTTGGATGCTGTTTTTCCCTTGCTCATCCCCTGCTCCACCATCTTATCCAAATATGGACACTTCTTTTTTACCAAGAAATAAATAAATAATCCAGCAACAGGTGAAATGCCTAACTCAAAGTTAAAAAAAAACCAAAAAAACCAGCAATAGATAAATCGAGTGATGTCATAGAGGCTTCTATTGCTTATATTAATTATGTGCAAATGTGGTATTTTACAGGGAGCATTGCATCATGGGTAGATTTTAACAGTAAAGACGCTTGGCTAGTCAATTTGCATTACCTTAGAGTCTCCCAACAGAAAAAGTGCCTTGTAGTCCACTTTAACCTGCAGGCTGAGGAAATAAAATAAGGAACACTGAACAAGTTCTGATCTCAGGTGATGGTGGATGGTTTACACAGATGCCTTGCAGAAACAATGGCACACAAAATATGATTAGATGTTTTATGTTCTTATTTGAAGGGTAAATATATTTTCAGTCTAAATATTTGTGGTGGAACAACCTGTGGTGGACTACCGTAAGAGAGAATGATGGAAACACTGACACGTTTTCATGGAATAAACAAGTCAGTGTTTCTTTTTTTGAACAAAGGCCAACGAACGGAATCATGAGACTCCTGCCGCCCCCTCTATCCTGAAAAAAAGTTGGGAGGGGGGGGTTACGGGAGTTACGGAGGACTTACTGGGTTATATAGCTCCGTAGATAAAGCCCGCTCATCTCATTATTTCCCACCTGCCGCGGGGTGGGGGGGGCATGCCTCTATTACATGTCGGGCTTACAGCCGGGGGGAAGGAGTATGTGCCTATGTTCTATGTCAGAGCTTACACGGGGTCTTTACACAGGGGTTCTGACTCCCTTGAGAAACACTGTAATGGTCCTGCCACTTGCTTTTTGACATAGGGGGGGGGGTGCTGCATCTCCTTTGTACTAACAGCCAGTGAGTCCCTGATTTTTTTTTTTCAAACTTGTCACAACCTGAAACGTCACATCCCGATAAGTACCAAGGCAATCAGGTAGCAAATAGGTTGAACCCACAGATAGTGGAGATTTAGCTCAATAGGTAGTGCTTTGCACTGCAATGTGGAGCACTCAGGTTTGATTCCCAGTTAAAGCAGCATTTTTTTTCTGCAGATTTTCAAATGGGGGGGCACAGATCCAACACTGATATTAATCAGCTACTGGGACACTGTTCAGAGAGCAGAATTCAGCACTCAATACACTGAACTGACACTGCACTGACTCAGAACTGACACAGAACTGAGAAGTAACATGGCACACTGCTGCATCTAACATGTAGCTCCGCCCACCTTCTCCAGCTTCAATCTTACTGACTGCACAGAACCCCATAAAACAACAACATATAGAGCATTACAACAATAATGCCTATTCTATACTATGTACTATCACTAATTTGTTGTTTCTTCCACCAACTGCCACAGTTCTGTGGCAACAAGAGGCTAATGAGTTCATGGAACAGTATCTGTGACTGGCTCTAGTACAAATGCTAATATTTGATTGGCTCTGTAGCAATGGACAAACCAATATTTCATGCCACAGTGGCAATAGCTATTACCTTATTTCCCCCTCCTGTCCTGTGCTCGTGCCCCCCTGGTGGAGTGTTTGCACCCCCCCCCCAGTTGAGATCCACTGATGTAACAAAATATCATACCATATCAATATAGACAGTAATGTTGCATTGTATATCTCATTTGAAAACATACTGAAATGCCTTAAAATGTCAATCCAGTACATTAGCCAGCCATAATGCACGATAATCAAGTGATGGTTATTGATCTATCTATTAAAATTCAGAGAACCCTATATAAGCTCTATAAATACAGTTAATATGAGTGAGTAAATGTTCATGAGTCACAAGCTAAAGAATATGTTGGACAGTGTAATGCCATCCTTATGTCCCACCCATTGAATTCAGCTGTCACTAATCAAAGAAATTCTTATCAAACACAGACTCAGATCCTGATCTCTTTCCAAATGCTCTTGTCCTGTCTTCTGTCAATGTTGCCCAACTAACCCGTTTTAATGCCTCTACACTAATACACAGTGCCAGGAGGTCTTTGCTTGCTGATCTATGTAGGACAAGCAGCGGGGTGTCTGAAGTAATAAATGAACAAGATGGATGTGGGAGATATGTTCATTTGAAAGCTCTCGCCACAGAGGGTTTGTCGTCCGGCTGCACAAAGGGTGGAGCCGTCCTGCCTGATTTACTTTAGATTCAAACCATGGTTAAATTGGAAATCGTGAATCACTCTGACACCATTGGCGCAAGATGGATTACTCCAGTTAAAAGCTGCCTTTTCTTTACTTTGGTTCTTTTTAAAGAAATCATACAAAAATTAATTTTTTCTGACAGACGGCTGACCCGGGCAGTCAATGAAAGGAATAGCAAAGGGGGCCAGCTCCAAGGCACTACAAAGCTGGTTTTATCAGCACGGCACTATCCCAACCGCATCCAAAAGCTCTCAGCAGCACAATGAGTCTGGCTGAATATTTGATCAACTGTCTCAGGTTTAACAAGCCTTGCCAGACTACACCTGCCTGGAGGAAAAAGATAGGCCTTTGAGCAGGGCTATGCCTCCCCCAAGATGTTAAGGACATAAACGTTTGATGCCTGAAATAGCCAATATGCAATAATCTCGCCCAGTTCACTCAGATTGTCAACAATGCTTGAGATTTGCATTAATGTACAATAGGTTTCTGGATGCCAGTAACACCACGCCATATAATAATATACTCATGACTTTAATATAGCTATAAATTACAAAAGAATGCACTCAGCTACAGCATGTGATTGGGTAAATGGAACTTTTACAGACTGAAATCAAATTCAATAAAAAATTAAATAAAAAAATTATATATATGCGTGTGTTTTCATAAAGTACTTGGACACTGTCCCACCTATGAATGATGTGTCCAAGCCTTACTGTGTGTGTGTGTGTGTGTGTGTGGGTGTGTGTGTGTGTGTGTGTGTGCGTGTGTGTGTTCACCCCAGCTCATCGTCGCTGGCTGCAGCTCATTGCCCTGCAGTAATATCAGGCCTTGCAGACACCTGAGACCAGTGGTGTGGGCCCTTAGAGGAGGCAACCGCCTGGCAACTGGCCCTGATTGCTTTCTTCACTCTCCGGAACTCCACTCTGTAGATGCCATTAACCAGCTCCACGCAGTGTGGTCCCAACTCGACCGTGTTAACTCTGTACACAAAGAGTTGTTTACAAACACACACATACACATACGTACACACAACTGAACCTCATGAGTTAACCGCAAACCCACTCAAACCAGCACCACCTGCACCCACCTCTTCCATCATGTGTCCTGCTGGGAGGAGAGCTTTTCCTCATGGATAGCATGGGACAAGGGTGACATCTAGTGGCCAAATTTGAGTACTGCAATACACACATCAAGGGGAAACAGAGCAAGCAATCTTCTTATTATTAGCCAGAAAACCATTGTGTAATATTACATATTTTTTTTAACATACATTGTAATCTGAAAAGTGGCACTTGCCTTTATTCTTAGAAATAGGCTGTATTACTAAATGTGGTAAAGGTAGATGTACTGAAATATACCTTAAAAAATAATCCAGTACACACATGCATTTAAAGTAAAAAAAAAAAAAAAAAAGTCAAAAGTACTCCAGCCACAGGTTTAGAATATTAATGTAATCAATATAAAATACTATATATATATTATCAACTCCCACCTCAATTTTTTAACCGACACATCTGCCAATAAGAAGGTTGCAACACCATCTGAAATGAACAGATCAATAATGTGAAAAAAAGACCCTTCCACTCCTGTTTGTAACAGCAGAAGAGTATTCAGATCCTCAGTAAAAGTAATACCACAGCTTGAAAATACCCCTGTATGAGTTAGTAAAAGCATTTTCTACAAAATAACCAGAGTGTGAATGAGTGAGCGAATGAATAATGGAACAATAATGTAAAGTGCTTTGGGTGCCTTGAAAAGCGCTATAGAAATCTAATCCATTATTATAAAATGTGCTTTAAATGATCAAAAGTAATAGTACCCTGTCAGCAGGATGGTTCTTGTATTGTTGAAAGTGCGGTATCATAGAATAGTATAATATTATCCGATATGTGCTACAAACAAACATATTTAAGAGTATTTTAATGTTGCAGTTTGTTTGTGTGAAGTTCCACCCTCAGGTAGTTCAATGCTATAACACTGCAGAGAGGTCAACCAGAAAAAAACATTCTACACACCACCACTGGGATGGGAAAGATTAATTCACATTCAATATTTTTACTCAACATAATAAAACAGTTTCACTGACCTATTAGGTCAATTCAGGAATAATAAGTGGCTCCCCAAAATTTTGAGAACCAAAAAAACCTATGCTATGTCTCCTCAGGAACAGAATCTGCATCATGAATTGCAAGAATGTTAAAACTTTTATTGACTCTTCCACATCAGAACAATGTTATACAAAATGCACTTTGTTGAAAAGTTATAACATCAATCACAGACAGAAAGTAATGTTAGTAAGATAGAAACACACCATCACCAAATAACAAGTGACAGAAACAAAGTAAACAAACAAACACTGCAATAATGATTGATTTATGCACTGAAACAAAACACACCGTCTGAGAAGCTCTGGTTTATGCAGCTGCATTTTTTACATTGCTTTCATCTTGTTTCTTTCAGATCATTCTTGGCTTGTTACATTGTTTCCATCTGGTATCTTTTACGTTGTTTTCAGCTTTTACATGGTTTTTGTCTTATTACATCAATTTTGTCTAAATATATTGTTTTCTGGCTCTTACATCTTTTACCACTGAGGCCTCTCCTCTACATTTCCTATGTCTTTAGTGAATATTCCAGAGAAGCACTCTTTTTCTATTTGCATTCTGAAAATGCATAAACATACTGTCATATGTTTCAAAATCCACACAGTCAGTCTCACTGTTAACCCAAAAAATGTATTGTTAATATTTGTTGTCCAGTAAAAACGTCTCTGTCAATGTTTCACTCTTTGGATTCATTTATCTGCTGCATTATTGCATACATTGCATTTGTAGCAAATAATTGACTGATAAACTCAATATGGTAGGTACAGTCCATGTATATTCAAGAGCAGACACATTTTATTTGTGGTGGGGGTAAAGGTGAGGTCATGACTAATTGACTAATCGACTTAAACTTAATTCACTGATTTCATAAAGTAGTTAAAATGTCTACCTACAAGGTTATATTCACACTTTCATACTGCAGGTAAAAGTGGCCCTTTCCAGTTATATGTCTATTCAAAGTGTAAATGGCACAAATCACATCAAATCTGAAGTTTTCAGTTCGAATTCTGGCCATTTCTGTTTGTTTGTTTGTTTGTTTGTTTTTACATTGTCTCATTTTGAACCATCAGATGAGAAAGTTTTTTTGTCACTTTAAAGTACCTCACATCCTGTAAAGTCACTCATACACAAAATATACAGGGGTGAAACAGTGAAATGAATCCAAAACATTACATAAAGTAATAAGGTAATGATAGGGACTGATTTACTGCACAATGAAAATTGATGGTACTTAGACATTTTGGTTTAAGATGTGCAGTTTTTACCTGTAGGAGAGTATTTTCACTGCGTGTCGTAGTACTTTTACTGAAAGGAATGATCTGAATGAATCTAACCCCTTGTTGCACAGTTCAGGACTGTGACCAGTTAATTCAACAATCTGTTACTGGCCACATAAAAAAATAATACAAATATAAACAAACACAAAATATCATATGGAAATAGCCTGAATTAAAGTAAAACAAGTCGCATGAATTCTGATGTGACTTTGCAGACTAAGGTCATATTTTAAAAGATCAGCTCTGTATCTGATTCAGGGTGATAAAGGGAGGAGGCCTGGATCAGAACTGAAAACATCAGATTGAGTGTAAAGACCACACTTTGGCCTCTACTACAGGCTTTTTCTTGCAGTGTGAATCTTGCCTTAGATCAATGGTTCCCAACCTTTTTTGGCTCATGACCCCATTTTAACAACACAAATTTCTGGCGACCCCAGACATTAAAAACAGAGACTTTTTTTTTCCCTAAAATTAATTAGTTTTTGATCATGTAAAAGTTTGCTATACTATGTTGCAAATAAACGCTCATTTTAGAGGACATTCAGGCTATATAATGTATATTTTTTATGGACGGAGGCAGAAAAGCCAGGTGTAGATTACTGCACAAAGTAAGAATTTGATTTTCCTTGGTCAGGATATACAGTCA
>JAPTMW010000009.1:10868940-10883749 GCA_029822955.1 Ostorhinchus angustatus
CATGAGTAAAGGGTGAAGGAAAAGTAGCTTGTGATGCTGCTTGTTTTAGTGTCAAATGCATGGCATCGTCCTACACATGTGGCTTTTGTAGGCGAGGAAAGGTTTTTTTTTGGAAGAGTTCGCTTGAGGCTGAACTCAAGTGGTTTTGTAGGCAGAGACAAAATTGTAGCACCTTGTGCAACTGACACTGAAAAGAACAAAACAAAACAATGAATAAACAAAGAACTATATGACAGTAAAGTCCCCATTAAAAAAATAAAAATAAAACTTTTACAAACAGGAAGTCCAAACAGTTATTTTTGTGTTATTACCTGTATGTAAAGAGGTGAGACATCTAAACCACCTCATATGAAACATTTTCATGCCCCTGTTTCTTTCCCATAATTCACTCTGTGGAACCTTTCATTTTCCCTCCATAATCCAACCGACCCAAGTCCAGGCCCAGATCATGACTGCTGAGGAGAGGTTAGGAATTAGGTCACAGCATTTCACTCCTCTAATTAGATGCTGTGAGTGTATGCATGTTGGTGCATGTGTGTCTGTCTATATATGCGTCTACACGCTGAGTGCTCTTAATCCGTAGGTGGCCTCTATGGTAATGGGGGAGTCCTGGGAAGACGCGTTAACCCAAATTTCTGTTACTCTCTGCATGTTTTTGACGTCAATAGGCCAGTAAAAAAAGTAAAATGATGATGAGGAGGACAGTCAGGGGTGAAGATGAAGGTATAAGGTAAAACAAAAAGGAAGTATCCCAAGGGGGGGTGAAAGAACAGGTCAGATTCAGCCATAAAAAATGCATGTGAAGCAATAACATTCCAAAAGAACAAGCTCTAGTTGAGAGAACGCTTTGGCCTACACGCCCCGTGTTGCGGGCAGGTTAGGATTCAGTTCGGATTCCCATCCCATTACCCATCAGGACCATGTAACTCCAGCTTCTCTGTGGTAGCAAATGGCATTTGAGGTGAAGGAGCTCTTTACCTCGCTCCTCATGGATTTGTTCCATCCTCTTCCTGAGATGTATCCATGTAGGGGGGCAAGGGGAAGACATACTTGCTTTTGCAGTTTTAATGTGTACTTGTGTTTTTTGTTCATTTCAGGATGTTTATCCGACATGACCGAGAGACTGTGTGTTATTCAGAATTTTTTCGATGTGCTGAAATCTACATCAGCTCAGTGGGGTGTGTGTGGAAAGGACAAAGGGGGTAAACAATTGGCAAAGAGGGTGAAACTAAGGTATCATTCAGGATTTTTGAGTGTGTGTAGGCATGTGTGCATGAAGCTGTGTGTATGTGGGAAGCGAAGTAAAAGAAAGAAAGAGTAGCGCGGGGCTAATCTTAATTAAGTTTTCAGGAGGCTCTTAAAAGGTCATGGCATGCCTCCGCGCCCCCTCCCTTCCTTGCCACCACCGCCATCACTACACCCCGCCGAAATTTCACTTTCCCCCCCTTCCCTCCCTCCCTTCATAACCTCCCCATTGCGATCTATCCAGTCATCAGCCCCCCATCTGTGCACATTAGCCATTCATGAACACACTCATTAGGGTGGGAGTTTGAAGCGATTGTGTTCACTAGTCTGCGGCTGGAGCGTGGCGATTAATATTTCAGCGTCTCCCGTTGAGGAGCTGAGAGCAAGTTTGGTCGTCTTAGGCGAGAGAGAGAGAGAGAGAGAGAGAGAGAGAGAGAGCGAGAGAGAGAGAGAGATTCACCCTTCCCTCTCTCACCCCCAACAAACCGTCTTCCTCCCCCTTTGCTCCTTTCAGATACACTCTCCGCAAACTTACAGTACATTGCCCCCTTATTTCCACTTATTGCATACACACTCATGATTTGGTTACACATTTTTGTCCACACACTGAGGCGCAGACCCTAACTCAAACCGACTTAATTGGGCTCTTTTTGTTTCCGGAAACGAGGAGCAGGGAATAGGAGAGGAAGAAGAGGAGCAAAAAGATAAATCCTGTCCTTTGTTGCTCCCCCTTCTCCCACCTTCTTGTCACCCCTCTCAGTTTGACGGCAGTATTTCCCTTCCTATCTGTCCTTTATCTCTTCAGATTGCACTGAATTGGTCAAGACATGAGTCATGGACGAAGAGGTGACTTTGATGGTGTTTTTGTCTCACACACCCACACACACGAGTTCATTCAGACCAAATTGATGCTCTCCTTGATTCACGCTGTACACCCGCAGTTAATATATGACAATTTGAGGCAGCCAGGAGTATCAAGGGTTATCAGGCTGTCAATATCTGAAGCACCGCTCTGGCATACAGATAGGAACAAAAGTGGAGTTCTCCTGCTTTATGAAAAATATAGATTCATTTTAATAATAATAGACAATTCTCTATTTCACTGTTGCTTTTCTATTGTTTTTTTAATCTCATCCTCGTCCTATATTTTTTGGGGAATCTGGCTGGCACTAAGCAGCAAACAACACTTCTACAGAAAGTGATGCAAAATGCTACTTGCTTGTCCAGCAGAAGATGTGAAAGCATTTTCTATTTCTTAGTAATTCCATGTGAATTATAAAATGATCTCAAAATGCCCCTGAGAAGAGAGAGAGAGTAACACTTAAAAAGATTTGTTGGCTTAGAGCGGTCTTGCAATTATAAATCTGAATTTTTGATTGCAATAATAAAAATAGCCATCAGTCAGTAAAAAAAAATACTTTTTTTTGAAGTTGTTTGGTTGTCTTACAGCACAAATGGAAAGATACATCAATATTGGCACCTGCAGTTTTTGTTTCCTTTTTTTTTATTTTTATTTTTTTTACTTTTTTACTTGTTACTGTTCAACAAAATTACTTGTCATTGTTGAATCTGTCCTTTCATTTTTCACCTTAATAAAACATTCTTGCATTCTTTGCAAATAATTCAACATGAACAAAAATGCATAGTAAATAAACAGATACAGTGTCTGACCTCACTGAAGTATTGTTTTAATGGAGTACTTAATCGGTCAGGCGCACTGTAAATGAAAAACATATTCGATGTACTCTATAGTGCTATTGTGTGTAAATGTAGAGGCTGTCACGGTAGGTCAAGGTTGATTATAAGGTAGCAGAGTTCCACGGAGAATTGTCTTCATACAACCTTAAACTACCTCAGTTTCTTGCTTTAGATCCCTACTGTTCAAGCAAGGGGGCCTCAAGACCCTCTTTGACTCCCCTTTGTTCCCCCATCCTTTTTTTGTTGTTCACCCACCTCTGCCCTCTCAACCCCTCCCTCTACAGATACACTCAAACCCCCCACCAACTCCCTTCTTTTCATTCTAAGCATACCATTCTTCATCGTCTTCTCCATGTAGGTGTACAAATAAGTGGGAGTCTATGGGCTGTGCGTGAGTAAGTGGAAGTCTGCGGGCTGAAGGGTTGCATGTGGATAGGTATTCATAGGGAGCAGTGGTTGGTGCTGTGCACACTGATGGCTAATGAAGTTCCTCTGCACCTCATAGCCCTATTAAACCACTGCCCCCTACCTCTACCCACTTCACCCCCCACCTCTTGCCTTGTTTCTCCCTGAGGGAGAGAGTTGGCAGGGAGTGAGCTGGCTGCTATGGCAACAACAAGGAACCCTCCCTCTCCCACAGGTCTCCTTAGCAACTGGTAGCTTGGCATTGCGGTAATGAGTGTGCCCGTTGTGCCAGGCTTTGTGTCATGTTGGCATGTGTGCAACATGTACGTGTGTGAAAGAGTGAGGGAGTGTGTGCATAGGTGTGTGCCTGTTTGAGCCTCTTTGTGTGTTGGTTTAGTGCGGTTGCCAATTTAGGTGAGAGTTAAAATGTGTGATGACAAAGAGATGTGGATTGGAGCCACTACTTGGTGCTGATCCAGAAAAATCGTGAGGCTTATTTTATTAAAATGTAACCAAAACTGGCACTTGACTGACTCCCCTTATCTTTTTCTGTATGTGTTTGTGTGTTTTGCAGATGTGTGGGCCTGTGTTCCAGTCTATTGGGGCTTTTATTTCTCATCCAGTGTGATTGTGGCCAGTCTTTTTTGTACTGTGAAATTGAAGCAATTAAAGGGACGATCCGATGAATTTTGCATGCCATGTGTATGGCTGCCTTTGAGTTTGCTGCTCTGCTGAAATTAAATTAAACGCTGCGAATGGTGTTTATTAAAGTGTGATCAGAGGTGTGCACTGACCTTTAGAATGTGGGAAATGAGATTCTCATTGTTATGAATGAGATTATGTGGAGGCCGAGTGTGAAAAAAGCCTGAGCCTGCATTGATTCCATTGTTGGCCGACAGTTTCTTTGTATATAGCAGAGGGAGGTTTCAATATAATCAAATCCACACTGTGCCTGTTGGCTATTAAATGGACTGATACACAAATATAGACACACAGGCGCTCGCGTAAATGCAGATTGACTTGCAAATGCTTGCACACACGCATATCTTGCCCATCTTGTAAAAAGAGCTGTAAAAGCCTCTCCAGAAACGTGTTGGTCTTTTTACAAAAGCATGGCAGGCCCAGTGGAAAATGTTAGTTTGCTCCCTAGACGAGGTGTGAAGTGCGAGCAGGCGGCCGGCCCCACAGGTTGCCCAGCCCAAACACCTGTTGTGTGAATCCTCAGTGGGAGGACGTGCGCTCTGCCTACCTAGCAGGTCTCAGTGGAAAAAACCACACCCGTTCTGTACTGTGGCACGTGCTCACTCATGTGCTCACACTAACTCTGAGGCTCCCCCATTTTGTGCGTGGGCGTCAGACGTGATGCCCAGATTGTGTCCCCTTTGCGCCCACCGGAAACACTCAGCTGTCTCTGGCATCAGGCGAGCGGATTTTCCGATCCCCTATCCGGGTCTCAGATGCTCTACTAATCTGTCAGTGTCTATTTTTACCCACCAAAGCTGTGGCAGCCCGGTTCTATCCCACACCCTGCTACACCGATCCCAACCCTTCCCTTGGCACCATGGCTGATGAGTCGCCAGCCATTGGCTACAATTAGTGCACAGTCAGACAGGAATCCCCTACCAACTCCAATGTACCCCTCTCCACAGCCACTTCCTGGTCTGAGGGAACCAGACACACTACACACTTGCTTTCCATTTTAAGCCTTTTTATAAATGGCACTCCTGCAGTGTAGTGGAATAATGGGGTCGGATACAGAACACCTTTCACAGTGCTTGAATCACTCTAAAGTGCAAACTCAGTTTATTCAAGTACAATGGCAGCCTAGGGAAAGCACATTTAAATTGTACCTGTTCAGATTCTGTGTTGAGATTAAGTAAAAGTTATACAGTTGGACAGCTATTGGCAAATATATTCCTTTAGTAAAAGTAAGATATGAAAGGATATCTTTTGAACTTTTTGCCATGGAGTATTTCTTTCAAGAATTTACAAATGTTGCCAATCCTGAGAGACCCCACAGTGATACACTGATAGATACAATTCCTAATCCCAGGTTTATTTCCTCTCCAATGAGGGCTGTAATATGCCTTGCATGCCAATGCAGTCGTGACCACTGCTGTGGAGGCGATGATGGCATGTGGCAGAGAAGTAACTGTTTCTCACCTCCTAATAAAAGAGACTCCTTTTTAATCTTTTCAATTTGATTGCATTCCAAAAACAGGCCTGTCTGCCCATCTGTCTCTCTTAAAGAAGCCTCCTAAAGGGATTTTAATCATCTGACTCTGGGCTTCTCAAGCAAATTGCTACATCTCTCTTTCTCTCTTGCGCACACTGTCTTCCTCCCTTTCTTTCTCACACACATACATACAAACAATTAAAAATGTTCTTTCTTGTGCTAACTGTCATAGTCACACACTTGTCTTCTCTCACTCTCTGATGCATCATCTCTGCTCCATTATGCCATATCTGTGCTGCCATTAGTCCCTTCAGTCCCTCTTCAAGTCCCCCAGACACATAAAATTCCCCCAACCCTGTCCCTATTAATCTACATGGCTCTAAATTCTTTATTTCCCTTCAAAGGGACAACGCGAGCCGTGACATCAATCACGGAAAGCGAATATTTAGCCGGCGCTAATTTCCACCAATAGCCTGGAGACAGGCTTAGCTGACAAAACTCATTCCTGTGCTGAACAAAACTGCTTGTGTTGAAACCTCCCCTCCCCCTGATCCCTCCTGCCTTCTGCACAGGCAAAAACAGCATCACAATAAATGCAGTTAGCGCTTCTGTTACTCCCCCTTGATTTAGGCTTATCAAATGAATGTGCACCATAGAGGGATACCCTTTGACAATACATAATAGCTCCATTCTGCATGAAATGGTTTGGTAATACCAGTCGAGTGTGGCAAACGGCTTTACCCGGTGCCACTACAAGAACAGCTGCTGTGTTCTTAGCTGGGCAAGCGCACCACGCAGCTTCACCCTTGAGGTTGTTTAAATCGGGTGAGTGGTTTCTTTTTGCCGGTTCCCAGACCCCACTCACAGTCCTTAGTTCCTCACTCTGTTCTATTTGAATGAGTGCACATTCGCCACAAGATGGGTCCTTTAAACCATTTGACCTGTTTCCTTACCCCTCTGTTGGTGAGCATGTGTGTGTGTGTGTGTGTGTGTGTGTATAGGAGAGAAAACACTTGGGTGGGTTCTACTTCGGGGGGGCAAAGGAGGGGTATGGGAAGAGTGGGGGGCATTCTGAGGGCACCCCTTTGTGTGGCTTGGAGAGGGCCCCTTGCTGTACCTCTACATTCCCATCCCTTACCCCCAGGACCCTCCACCTCCTCCTATCCTCCTTTGCACAGCTGCCCCCATGCCAATCAGTCAGATTATCTTCCAACATAACAACTGTACTGTAGACTCCCACTACTAGGCCCCAAAACATTTCTTGTGAGTGGCAAACAAGGAGTGTCTTGGGCACCTAGCCAATTTAGGCAAGTTCATCAATAGCATATTGACGGCCCATATTGGACTCATAATGTAGGTGGATTATGTAGTTAGTTAGATCTCGATGTGTGCAGAGCCTCTGCACTGATCGCCATTAAATTTCATTGACTCCCAGTATTAAATAGGCCTCTGCAGTCCCTGAATCAAATAGAGTTTGCATAGAAGAAATGGGGAAAACAGCAGAGTGTCTGATTAGTATGGTGGAATTTTCAAAGGCTAACTGAGCAATAATCGGTTGGACCAGAATCTCAATAGAAATTTCTATGTGCACGTGGCTTAAATATTTCTGTTGCTTTCTTGAGCCAGTAAAAGACTGATTAGGCCTCCAGTGTGCTGTGGAAAAAAGTGTCAACATGTCAGATTTGTCTGAAAAAATAGCCTAAGCTTTTAATCCGGGGACAAAGAAGGCAATCCTATGGCTTGGTGTTTATTGTCTAAATCAGTTATCAGGATTTTTAGAATTGAACTCAAGCTGATTGTTATCCTGCCACAGAGACACCTTTGTTCACCTTTATTGGCTTTGATTGGCCAATAAACTATACCCCCCAAACCTCTTTAACATCATGACCAAAAAAATCCTATCAGTTTGATTTAATTGTGCTTATTGATAGGTAGATATCCCTGACAGCAAAACAAAGAACTCACACTCACACTTATGACTCCATCAGTGCTTTTCTGTATTATGGGACCAGGCAGCGCATCTCTGCATAAGTCCAGCCACTGGTTCATTCATTATTTAGAGCCCTCTCTACTAGGCCCATTGTATTAAAGGGGTATGATTTGAATAGGAAGTAGCTCCCTGGACCTAGGCGTGTGATGTGTGTGTTCCTCTCTGTCATTGTATGTTTCTGTGGGCTTCATCCGTCTGCCTCAGCAAGCCAGTGGGCTGAATGAGAATTTCCATTTTATGAATATTTAATACATAATAAAGTTTTCAATTTTATTCTATTCAAGCCGTAGGGGTAAAAATCTGGCAAAGCCAACCCTCAAGGACAGAACACACCGTAAAGGTAGTTTATACGATGGAGGCATCAAAAGTAGAGTTCACATCAGCTCACTGCTTCAGAAATCATACTGCATTACTAAAATACACACACAAAATGGTTTAACACTACATCCTGTAATAACGTCCACAGTGTCCCATATTTCCCACATCTCAACCTGCCCTTATGCTGTATTACTATTAGATCATAGCATATCCTGGCTGCCTGCTGTGTCCGTGGTGACCTGGCATGGCTCCGCATGAGACACCCAGCTGGGGAGTGCCCCTGAATCAACTTGGGATTAGCCAAGGATTGTCTGGGATTACTCGGGGATGGAGGAGGATTAGCAGTGACTGCCTGTTTCGGGGGCGTGAGGGCCATAGGATGGCCAAATTGCCCCTGACTCAGACTCAGGCAACAGGAGGCAAACCACACAGAACCACACCTACAGTGGAACCACCTGCAACCTGAGCTATTCTTAGCTTCTGTTACACACTCACAAGGCGACAAAAGAGAGGAAAAAACGGATGTGGTGGAAAACTACATAACAGGAAGCCAGCAGATAGTGATGATGATCATGATGCCATCGCTGGCCAACGTCCGAAATCTCTCAAATCTCTCTAGCAGGTGGATTCATCAGATAAAGAGGGTTTGGGATGATGACAAATCCCTCCAAGTTCAATGGGGCTGCTCTTCCCTCATACGGGGATAAATTGAGATTTGAATCAGACAGGTCACACAGAGTTGCAGCATGAAGTGGTTGAGCTCGCTGAAAGATGCCCCATTTATAAACAGTAGTGGTGGAACAGCATGAAAGCTTACATATGTTTTAATTCAGGCATGCACAGGACTTGATGGGGATGATTTGGAGTGGTATGATAGGTGGATGATCCAGCCAGGGTGAGACAGGGAGTTGGCGCAGCACGTAGAGAAGCCGTCAGAAGCAGGGAGCGGGCATCCCCTGCGGACCTGCACTGCCGAGATGAAAGGCTGTTTAGTGTTGGAGCAGCAGCATCAAACAACCGCCTCCTCTTGCATCCTTTCCCCCATCCCCCACTCTCTCTCTCTCTCTCTCTTTCTCTCTCCATCTTCCTCTCTCACTCTCTTGACTCTCACCACAATATGATATAGTTCTGCCGTTGCACGTTTACCCGGTTGCCATGGTTACCCAATGCTGGAGGTGTCACAACGAGATAACCCAAGGAGGCATTCACAGATCACCTGAATTCAGTTCGCCTCCCATTTATGTGTTCTCTGCCGCAATTTGATTTATTTGTTTCCCTGCCGTGCAATTCCGTGTGAATACAAATAATCCGCAACATAATGGAGATGGTGGAAGTGTGAGTACCCTTCAATCTGTAACAATCTATTGTACCGGGATATTCCTAAACCACAGGAGGTGCTTTTGATTTTATATTTTTCTGCTTCAGTGTCAAAATGCCTCATGGCAACAAAGGGCAGTATTGCAACCACAGATTTGGGTACACATCAGGAGCCTCACCATTCTGCCACCCTTCAGATGTACATGAAAATACAACAGAATACATTCTGGAAATGATCAAATTAGCAACTGTACTTTCTAGCGTTGAGTATATAATGGGAAAGTATGTGGTGACAGGCAGTATAACTGAAGGCACAGAGACTGAAAGCAGCAGTTGAAAATGACAGTTGTGTGGAGGAAAGTGTATAGAAATATGAGGAGGGGAAAATTAAGAAAATCAAGAAAATGCTCAGCCTACAGTGACAAAATAGGAAGAAGGATGCAATAAAGACAACAAGGAGGGAAGGGGAGATAGGAAGTGAAGGTGGATGTCAGAGGGTGGGTTACATCCATTAGCCTTCCTTCCTCCCGGCTCAATCTTGCGATACATCCCCCCCATTCAAGATACAAGAGCGAAAGAGACAAGGCTGGCGCTAAGCCAGACTGGCACCGACATCAAACATACAGTACGCCCAACCACAGCAGCTTACATCAGCCCGGCTGAAAGGAGAAGTAGAGGAGGACAGATGGATTGATGGAAATGAAAGTGGGAGGATTGACGTACATAAGGAGACTGCCTCAAGACTGAGTTTCAGGTCGTTCCAGGTTGGCTGAGGCTGACAGGGTCTTGCTCTGTGCCAGCTGTAGCTGTCTTTCGAAACTTGTTTGTGTTTTTGAACACGCTCTCAATTTTCTAAAGCTGTGACACTGGTTGACACTCATTGCACAGAGGCCCAAGGATCTACCTCAGTGTGTATTTTGTGCATCTATTAATAGACAATGAACCGATTTCATAATCTGACACTTTTTCCATCCACCATTCAATATGTATGGAGTTAATGATTTTGAAGCAACATTAAGTTGATTTCTGTTTATCGTACTTTATGTTGAGTTTTTTGTGTCTTTTTACCTTCTTTAACACATATATGACAGATTTCACTCATTGGGGTGTCCTAGTAGTTCATGTGTAATTGAATCAGACCCAGGCACTTTGCTGCATGTCCTACTTTCTCTCTCTACACCACTATCACCAATAAAGCAGACAGATCTTTAAAAAAAAAAAAGAAACAAATTTCACTCATTTAAATTTCTCACCTCATGAAGGCATTTTATGTAAATTGTAATTATATATATAGTACACACATAGTAATTAACAAAAAGAACACATTTGAATAGTTTAATTTGATCTTTTCATAATTTTGTGTCTCTCCTCTCTTTTTCAGAACTCCATCCGACATAATCTGTCCCTACACACACGTTTCATTCGAGTCCAGAATGAGGGAACAGGGAAGAGCTCCTGGTGGATGCTGAACCCAGATGGAGGAAAGATGGGAAAAGCCCCACGCCGCCGAGCTGTTTCAATGGATAACAGCACCAAATACCTGAAGAGCAAAGGACGCATCAGGGGCAAGAGAGTTGGCCGTCCTGGCATAGGAGCTGGATCTGCTGTGGTAGGGCTCCAAGGCTCCCCCGACCACGGCAGCCCACCACGGAAAGTCCTTCCAGGGGCTGGAGGAACATCTGGAACAGATGGAGAGTTTGATGCATGGACAGACCTCCACTCTAGAGCCAGTTCCTCAGCCTCAACCTTAAGTGGTCGTCTGTCACCTATCCTTGCAGAGGGAGAACCAGAAGAACCAGAGGAAGGAGGCCTGTCATGTTCCACCTCCCCTCACCTGTACCCCTCACCAACTAGTGCTCGCTCTCCTTCCATGGGGGCGGGAAATCGCTGCCCACCCCTGGAGCAGCTGCCTCAACTGGCTAACCTGACAGGTGCAATCAGTTTGGATGAGCAGCTAATGGAGGATGGTTATCATCACCACCACTCACAACAGCAACAACACCAGCAGCTTCCCCCTGTTGGTAGACATAAGCACCAAACTGCTGTTTATCACTACAGCTCTGGAGTGAAGGGGCAGAGTACCTATGGTGCAGGTGTTTATGGTGCAACAGGAATGGGGTTGCTGCGCCACCACTCACCCATGCAGACCATTCAGGAGAACAAGCCAGCAAGTTTCTCTGGAACCATGCGGGCGTACTCCAGCACCAATGCTCTGCAGAGTCTGCTAACAGCGACCCCAACTGGGCAGCAGTACTGTGCCAAGGACATGATGCTGGCACAGGAGAGAGAAAGCCATCCCATGATGAGCCAAGCTAGTAATGGAATAGGCTCCAACCATCACAATCACCACCAAGGCCACCTCAACGGCCACAGCCACAATGGACCTCATAGTCATAGCTCAGCTCACAGCCATAACAGAACTCACAGCCATACTCCTAACCATAACCACAACAATGTAACCAACCACAACCACAGTTCACCTCACAGCCTCGCTCACAACGGCCACAACCTCAGTCAGAGTCATAACCACACGCCACCTCGGGCACAGGCTCTAGCTCCACGAGGGAACAGCAGTCAGCTGCAGACCTACAACCATAAAGCCCCCTACTTGTACAGCCCTCCGTCACATGCCCACCTCCCCGCCTCCACCACCCTCCCTCCAAACCCAGCAGGCATGCTCGGTATGCCCCAGGACTCTTGTCATGTGGCCGCTGCCCCACACCCACATCCTCGTCACAATCATTACCCTGACCCACAAAACCAAGGCATGGGTAACGGAACATACCACCATGGCCAGGGGATGGGGGGCAGTAGCGGTGATAGCAACTACCACAGCTATCACCAACCTCACCCACATGAGAGACTACCGGCTGACCTGGACATTGACATGTTTCACGGTAGCTTAGACTGTGATGTCGAGTCCATCCTCCTACATGACATCATGGACTCTGGAGAGGAGATGGACTTCAACTTTGACTGCTCCCTAGCCCAGGGGGTGGGCATTGGAATGGGCATGGGCATGGGTGTAACTATGGGCATGGGGATGGGGATGAGTGGACTTGCTGGTCCACAACAAGCTCATAGTAACCAGAGCTGGGTGCCTGGCTAAAGTCAAGGATACCACATTGTAACCAGTTCGGCTGCCCATGAAGCACTGTGCTCAAATGTGGCATTCTTGACTTGATACAGAGACTAGAGGACCAATATTCCCTTCTCTCTTTTTTGTCCTGACAATTCCTCAGTTATCCCCTCCTTTTTTGATTCCTCCCCTCCCGAGAGATCTAGTTCATGTCACATTAAGTTTTTCCTTATATCAACTATACTGTGATGACAATCTCTCAGCTGTGCTTGCCCAACTTTGCTTCTCATTTACCATGAGAACTCAACTCTCAATGCACTTTATTGCAAGTGGGTCACATCTTGCAGTGCAGCGTGTTCTCAGAGCGCTCAGGCAGAGCTTGGCATGTCTCGTAAGGTGGCTGCAGTATTTGACAGGAACAAATGAGGAAATCACAGGCTCTGTTGATAAAGTGTCACATCTCGGCATTGAATTAAAATTGGAATCCTTTTCTCATATGCTGCCATTGTCAGTAGTGACGAAAATCTTTTTTTCATACAAACAACTTTATAAGTGCTTTGTCTGCAGACTTTTCATTAATTTTTCCAAAGATCAAAACATGTATACATAAAATGTATGTATTCTGGCTTTTACCTATTTGATGATATTTACATTCACATGCTTTGATCACACATTTTTTCTTTTATATAGAATGTCTTTTACAGTGTCATGCATTCAGTCCTTGGAGGTTTGACTTCTCTCTTGGATGTGACATTTTGTTAATGCTCTTTTGCCCTTGATTATAGAATATTGTCACAACATCGTTAAATGGATTCTATCATTACTGGCTAGCATGCAATTTGGTGAATTAAAATGTCATATCCCCTTGTCTCACCTGAGCTTCTCATGCCAGTTCTCTCTCTCTCTCTCACTCTCTCTCTCTCTCTCCTTCTCGCTCAGCCTCTTTCTTTCACTCTCTGCCTGCCAGTGGAGACAAAGTAACCATTCCTCACACTAAGCCATTAATGTGGCTTGATTGAAATTCAGCATCTTGCTTTTAATCTCCAAAGTGATGCTGCAGCGATGCGTCATTATTGAGAATCTAACGCATTGTCCTCCCATCTCTCACCCCGGCCGTCCGGGCTGGCACTCGCCTCGCCGACTAAATGTGCCAAGAAAGCGAGACAAAACTGTGATTAACGCCAAGTCACTCTGCCTGTCGTCCTGCTCTGAGGAGGCCAATGTCACTGTCCACTTGCCTGCTCACAGAGGGTACATAATGGAAAAAATGGATACAAGGATAAAACTGTTTCCGTCACCAACCTCAGTTTCCATGCTGTTTGCTGTTTGCGTGTGTGTCAGAAAACAGGTAGTGTAGTGTAGTGTTTTTATTGTAAACCATCTCCATTATCTGTATTTTGTGTTCCCTTGTTCCCATGTTTTCAGTACGTATACCCTGAGCAACAAATACATCTGAGGTGCAAAAAGAGAGATTAAACAGAAACAATCAGCAAATCTGAATGGTGTGAGTCTTTGCGCAACAGGGTTTCAAAGCCCCACACGGCCACATACATCCACTTTATGTGTGTTTATTCTGTTGTCTTGTAGTTGTTGTTGTGTTGTTAAAATTTCAAGGACCAACAGGGACCACACTGAAATATCCATCATATAAGGATGATTCTATGGTGAAAAGATGTTGGTAGTGCAGTGTGACCTTCCTGTGCTCCAATACCATGCACCCCTCCCACATGTGCTCTGCTCAATTGTCTCTGTGCTTGTGAGTGGGGGGAGTCTGAAGCTTGCTTCTCACTGGCCTTGGGAGAGAAAAAAAGAGGACACCCCTATTCTCTAGTTCCCTCAAGGAGACTCACCGTGCTTGGTCTGTACCAAGTGTGGCACACAAAGAAAAAAGAGGGGGGTACGGGTGGGGTGGGGGTTATTGTTACAGCCAAAGGTCAAGCACGGCACAGACTATCAGACCTATTATTGGGGTAAATACCTTCATTTCAGGGCTTTTAGCTGCGCTGGTTCCAGTTAATCTCCGTATGGAATTTTCTCACAAATTGGACCTCACAAAGCAGTTATGCTATATCCTATGCTACAGACATTTAGCAATGCCCTGCCATTCAAAAGAGAGCTATATATGTATGATGTCTAATTTTCCTATATTTATTTATGAAAGAGATTGGTCTCTGTCACTCTTAAATGTGGTAGTTGTTTGAGTCAACTCCTATCCCATCCTCTTTTTTTCTCTGTTTTTTAAGATGTCACTCTCCCTTTGCCCTTTTACCGACATTTATTTTGTAAAAAAAAAAATCTATATATTAAGAATATTGTATAATAGTTTTTAAAATCTCAAAAGAATATCAGTTTTGTTGTCTATTTCTTTTTTAAGAGAATGTAACTCATCATCTGGTGACTGTTAAATAAATGAAATGAAAGGGAAACAAAATGACTCTGTCTTTTCACTTGAAGATAAATTTGGTTTTTATAAAAATGACCTTTTCACTATGATTTTGAGGACCAGCAGTGAATTTTCTTAAGCTTTTTTTTGTCCGCTTTCACACAGTCACTGACAAGATGAATGAATGCACCTTTTTTG
>JAPTMW010000009.1:10958572-10969692 GCA_029822955.1 Ostorhinchus angustatus
TCTATTCTATTCTATTCTATTCTATTCTATTCTATTCTATTCTATTCTATTCTATTCTATTCTATTCTATTCTTGTTTTTTATTTAGACCTGGTTCCTTGTTCCTCGGTCAGCTCAGTCATGACTCGGGAGTCATTGGCTTTCCCCACACACGAAGACTTTTTGTCGTAAATATTGAACAAGTTTAATATTTACAATTTAGGAGCCAGTTATCGGGAAAAATTCAATCTTAACACACCTCACGTCACAGAATAATTTTATAGGATTATTTTATAAAGCATAAAATAATCTGGTGTTCACCGTCCTTGGTCGGAAAGTGGCAAAATCTGGACAAAAACAGCCTGATTATCTATATGTCTGTACCCCGCTTTAGCGATTCTTATCCCATCTGGTCACATTCTGTCATGTTGGTCAAAGGCACCATGGTGTTAGTTTTCCTCACCATATGAGCGTTGCTCACTAACCCCTCTAGTGGTCATACAAATCCCCTGGACTGTTGGCGTAAAAAAATTCAGTCCGTATTTGTAAAATCCAATACATTGTTATGTGTGACCAAACTTTATAGCTCTGTATTCTAAACTATAATGATACTATTAGGCCATTTTCAACATTTTAAAGTAGAAATATTACATACAGCCATTTTAAACACCATTTCATTGGACTGAATCGCATCAAGTATTTACCTCAGCAACATCTCCCATGGTCCTTTACAATAATGGTTTGATTGAGACCCTTAGCCACAGAAATTGCACGTTTGCCTGTAGCCATGCAGCCAGTTCACAAGTGGCAACTGCAAAACTGAGAATTAAAGTCAAATCCCATTGTTGACGCAGCAGTTGAATCATAGGCTCTTCAAACTGATAACTATGCAAAAGCGTTTTTATCTATATAATGTGTGTATATCCAATAGGTGCAACCTCTGTCTTAGTTTGGAACTCTAAAAACGGGGGGGGGTTTCAGCTCAAAATCCCCTGTAGGATAGACTTTGTCACTTGAACAAAACAGCAACACTACCTGGATATAGACAGATTTGCTGAAGGCTCCCATAGCTTCATGTGAACCGAAAATGCTTTTACCCACAGTGACAGGGTGTGGATGGTGTCCCTCATTTCTCATAATATGAAGAAAAGTACCTCACGCTCTTTGGGATTTTGGGCTGTTGGTGGTACAAACCTTATACATATTCTTATAAAACAATCACCTTCAAATGGATTCAAATTATGTTCACTCCCTTTTCAACTCAACTGTGTAATGGAATATAAAAGGAAATGACAAAAAAAAGAAAAGAAAAATTAATTTTGCAATTCTAATTTGAAATTGTTAATCATGTAAAGGCAGAAAAGGGAAAGGGAATTAGTATTTAAGAAATATGTTTTGATGATGCATAAATTGCATGCAAATATAATTAATAAATTCATAATTACTTTTCTAAACATATTAATTGATTTCATTTTAATACTTAAAAAACTCTGCAATTATCCCAGTTGTACATGCCATAGACACATGCTACCACTAAAGTTATTAAATGATTAGGTGGTTAATCTGCAGTTGGCACATTTAAAGTTGTGATGGGCTGATACTGATATAATTTAAAACCAATAAAGCAATGTTTATCCGTTTAGCTTTAAACTAAACAGTATCGCTGACACAGTGTTGCTGTTGTGCTCTTTAGTAATTTCCTCCTGTTGTAGATGAAAGTACATTGATTTTATGTCGCTAAAATGCCACAAAGCTGAACAATGTTAAATTAAACACAGTCCGGTAAATTTAGAGCTACGGGCCTCTTTTATGATCGGGCCAAAGGGTGCTGTGTCCCTCTTGTTTGGGAGCCACGGCGTCCATCTGCCTGTTGGTCGCCTTTTATGTTTGACATGGCAGGGTGCGGCACGATGATCTCTGCAGCCTGGTGGTGCAGAGGACTAGTGACACTGCTTATCTCCGACACTATGAGACTCCGATGGCGCTAGCATGACAGAATGGCATAGGTCAACTCCTCTGTTCTCCCTCCATCACCCCTCAGTGCCAGCGGGCAGAATGCACTCCCCAATTAAATGACTGTGATTTCTTCATAAACAAGGTCAAAGAGACTGGAATGGCGGGTGAGTCTGGAGAGGAGAAGCAGGGTGGGGGTGGGGGAGGAGAGGCCGGGTGAGTCAGTTCGGAGGGTGGAAGTAACTGGCAGAGAGAGAGCAAAAAAAACAGAAAGAAGAGGAAAAAGAGAGGGAGATTTGAGAGACAGAAGGAAAAGGCAGTATTAATATTCACAATCTCCCAGCGCTTCCTAAATATTTTATTACTTCCAGCTGTTTGATGTTAAGGAGACTCACCAGAGAGCCCCCCCACTCACTCACACACACACACACACACACACACAAACCCACACTAATAAAAATGAATACACACCACATCATCACAAAGATGCATTCACAAACCCCACATGCGAGTAAATACCAACACACACACATATATACGCACTCTACCAAAAACTCACAACCACAAGCTCACAGTCACATGAACATGCACAACATGAAACATGAACATCCACAGACACACAAACAGACACAAAAAGAGGGGGGGAAAAAAATGCAAAAACACTCAAAACACACATTTGCCGATAAATGCAATTACATATACAGCGTGCACAGCGGGAGCACACAATTAAAACACGCATATTTACAGCCGCAAACTAGCACACATTAAACCACATGCAGCGCCGGTACATAACCATCTCAAGCAAAAATGCATTCACCAAATCTCACATATACACACATCTACACTACTACTACCATCATCTGTCTTTCAGGACTTCTATCACATTTATTCATTTATTTATTGGCTTATTTATTTATTTGTGTATTCATTATTCGTCGGACTGACTTTCTTTTTTTATTTGCAAGCTTGGTTCCGAGGGGAGAGAGGGAAGAACATTCATCTTCTGATGAGAGCAGTCATTAATTCAGAACAGGCCCATCCCTCGCTCTCTCCCTCTGTCAGTCTGTCTCTTTCTCCGTGTCCATCAGACCGGCTCCCTCGCTCTCTGTCTCTGCCCATCAGCCTGACTTTCTGCCACTGTCTCTCCTGTGTCTGTCTGTGTTTTCCGGTCTCCCCTGGACTCAGCATCAGTGTCTTTCTTACTCTCTCTCTCTCTCTCTCTCCGTCTCTGTCTTCTCTGCTTCTGCAAGATGCTGTATATGTTCACTCTAGGTCAGCTACTTTAGTAAAAACAGAACTTTCATTGTAAAAAAAAAAGATTCTTGCCTTTTTAGGTGATTTATGATGAGAACTCTACCAAAATAAGAGTGAAACTACAAAATATGTTCTGCTTTGTTCCTTTATTTTTTTTTCCATCTAGTGAGAAGGGACAGATATGGTTCAGTTATTTAGCTAAAAGCTGTTTAGCTCCCAGCTGGTTAAACCTCTGTCACCTCAGTTTAGTCATCTCACCAGTCAGTGGCTGCTCACACAGGTGACTGAGCTGGTGTGTGCTTTGTTTCATGCTTGTTTCATGTCTTGTGAGGTGTGTTATGATGAAGGGAGGCAGGTTTGAGTATCTGTAAATCGACTAAAGATATCAGATCCCACAGTTTTTATTTTTATCAGGTGCAGCTTCACGTAATCCTACAAAGGATTATGTGGTTACGGAAAATGAATGAATGAATGCAACCCATTAGCATGAGTAAAGTGCTGCTTCTGTACGATTCTCAATGTTTCTCAACCAAATTTAACCCATAAAGACCCAAGCAGCCACTGGAAATTCTATTAATCTACTGATATAATCTGTTTAATACCTGATGATCCATTAATCCAATCAATACATGTAAATAATTGTTGTAAAATACAGTTTGTCATCTTTTCATGGTCGGCAGATATGACCCATTTGGATGTTCAGAGGCTTCGTAGTTACCATTGAAACGCTGTCATCCTCTGCAACATTGATTCACCAAAAAAAACCATGGAGTTTTAACTAATTTAAAAACAGTGGATGGAGACACTTAGTTTTTGTTTAGTTAATGATATATTTTGTTGAGAAAAAAAATCACTATTTTCTCAGTTTTCTCTGTGTCTGTTATAATAACCCTCAATTTTAATTTGAGCTTTGAGGAACATCTACATGATCAGTGAATTACATTTTGAAAAATACTGAGTTTTTACTGCAAAAACACAAAATACAGAGGATAATATTATAATAAATAATTGAAAAAAGGTTAAATATAGAGAAAAATTCATATAGGAACTGCCACAAAAGTAGCGCTTGGTTTTTATGGGTTAAATTTCACGGTGCTTTTCAGGATCACATGCCCTGGTTAGTGTTAAAAAAAAAAAATAACAAAGCTTGATGTCACAAAAAAGTCCACAAATATGTCATGAAGAATGACCGTGGCCTCATGCAAGAACATCTCGGCATCATATTCAGCCATCGCTCATAACTTCAGAGGACTGACCTCCTTATAAGATGAAGGACCACCAACTGTGTCGGACCGAAACAAATTATGAAGCGTACAGGGTTTTCAAAGTCAAGATTGCTTTAAAGTAAAGAAATATAGATCCATTTAGTGAAAAGCATGTAATTATAACACAGGTTATAATTACAGCAAAGTAATTACACATGATTCCTACAACAGATCTGGGCTCTAATTGGGTTCACACCTGAAAGAAAATTATAAATATAAATTAAAAAGAAAAAGGTAATGCAGGAAATTCAGCTAAAATGCATGCATGTTAGTAATGCTTGTTAGTACAGGTGGTTCTTACATTAGGTCCAATTTATTATTCGTATTTAAATGAAGCACTTTAAATGTCCAATAAAAAAGTAAAAAAAAGTCCAATTTGGGTCAGACCAGTAAAATACTATAATTACATTGTGACAATGTTTGCATTTCTAAACTATCCTTTCACTAAACAGTGAATAACCTGAACAAATAGGAACAACCTGCAATGTTTTAAGAGACGGAGGTGCAATTTTAACAATATTCTACCTGTTACTAAATGTATTGTGTATTTCTAGATCCACTGTGATCAGTAGGTTGCCATGCACATATTAAAATGACAAATTGAGGTATAATATTGTTAAAATTGCATTTATTTTTCTCAATAAATTAAAGTTTTTTCATGGTTATTCATGTTATGTTATGTTATTTTAAAAAAAATTTTGTAGATGTAAACATTTTCATTATGTAATTTTACTTTTTTCACTCTAAAACATAGAGATAAGTTTGGAGTTGACATTATTTATATATTATCGTGTTATAATTTTAGTGGTCTAGTCCACTTCAGATCATATTTGGAGGATGTGGCCCCTGAACTGACATGGGTTCCACACCCCTGGTTTAAGCCTAAAAAAACCCTACAGGAGTCCATTCTATGGATGCGGGATAGATGCCATGTTTAGGATCAATATTTTATCATTCTGATTATGGCAGGAAATTCATCAAAATAATAGTTAAAACTCATTACATGACAAACATTACACAATACATTTGGTGTTATTGAGAGCACACTGTACTGGCAGATCACAAAATTATTGGATAATTATTGTAAATCTGGTGATGTTGTTCCCACTTCACCTTGTGCATATATTGGGTAAAAGCAAAAAAGGGCGATCCGTCTGTAAAATGTGTTTCCGTAAACTGTCATATGACTCTTATATGAACCTTTGAACAGTCAATTTGGTGTTGGTTTATAGTCAGTAAACTAGGCTGTGTTGAGTTGTCATAAGGCGGCACCTTAAGATATGTCTCACATGACTATAATAAACACAGTAGAAGAAGAAGAGTATTGTTTATCTGTGAAGACAGAAGACCAGTCAGCTGATCAGTCACTTAAATGTACACTATGTCAGATTTTTTTCTAAAACTGTTTCTATTTCCCATTATGAACTTTTTAGTTCTTTTTTTGAATTGGACAAAATCTTAACTCATCAGAATTCTTTTGTGTATTTGGGACTTGTTTCTAAAGATTTTGTACAACACGATTCCAAAACATACCTTTGGGACAGTTTACACTGATCATGCGTATGTATGGTTTACAGCAGTGTTTGCCAACCACTGTGCCGCGGCACATAAATGTGCCATGAGAAATCATCAGGTGTGCCGTGGAAGATAATCCAATTTCACCTGACTGATACTGTAAGCGAGCGGTGTGTTATAGATATGTACGACTGCACGGGCCAATGATCCAGTCTACAACAACAGTCTCCTGTTTCTCTTTGCAAAGTGAAAAAAGTGAAAGTGAACCGGCCCCGATACGGTGCATTCTGTTGATAAAGCCCCCCTCACTAGTGATACGCGGATCAGCGGGTTACCCACAGGACCTGTGGATCAGGTTGAGGCGGGGGGAATATGCCTCTATTATACTACGACAGACCTCAATGCATAAGCCGAGGGGTCGCTGACACATCCCTCTCAACTTTCTTGTTCCGAGACTAGATTTGCATTATATTTCAATAAATACACTTGTAGTGACATTTTTGTTTGGTGGTGTGCCTTGTGATTTTTCTAGTGTAAAATATGTGCCATGGCTCAAAAAGGTTGGGAAACACTGGTTTAGAGAATGTACCACAGCAACATTTTGAGCACGGTCACAAAATACTCTCCTCAATGTTATTTCACTTTGCTCGTATCAGGAGGTTTTTGGGGGTAATATATTTAACTGGCTTTTCATCCAATCAGATTTCAGTTCCATTAGGCAATTTTGGTTGCTCTGACAAGGGTCTTTCCATCCCATCAAATCCTGTTCTCAATACTGTTACGGTTGCAGCTAAAAATTAATATTGTCAGTAATATTAATAGCAAGAGCCCAGCACCTCTAAGTTTAGGAGGTGGATGAATAAGATGTTCTCTGTTGCTAAAATGGAACAGGTTGGATATAACAAATGTAACTCACGAAACCATTTTTAAAAGTCTTAGGAGGCTTTTTGGCATTGCTTAATGAGACTAAATAACTGCAAACTAGGTGTGGTATCACCTGTTTGTTTTTCCATTGTACATGAACCCTGTTTTGTTATGTTGATATTGATTATTTGGTGCTCCCCATGTTCATTGTGCACTGTGTGCTTTATTGTTCATTCATTCATTTTCTCGAGAGGGTTATGGAGATACTGGGGTCTATCATAGCTACCGCCAGGTGGGGCACACCCTGGACATGTCTCCAGTTAATCGGAGGGCTGACATATACAGACGAATAACCATTCACACCTACAGGCAAGTTACATTGATTGATCCATTAACCTATTAAGTATATGTTTTAATGGTGGGAGGAAGCTGTGGTACCCTGAGAAAACCCATGCAGACCTGAGAAGAACATGAGTCCACACATAGAGCTGAAATGATTAACAAGGTACAAAGGATAAAATTTTGGTGGTGGTGGTGTGTGTGTGTACGTGTGTGTGTGTGTGCGTGTGTGCGCAGAGGTCGGTGCTCTCCAAGTGCTTTTCTAGTTTCTAGATTCTTTAATATGTTTCTTTTATACTTTTTGTGGTTGTTGTTTCAGCTGGTTCTGGAATAAAGGATAAGTTGTCATTTTCAAACATGACTTTTTCACATTTTTACTATTCAAATAATCGTTTAATTGAATCAAATCAAAGAAAAAAAATCGAAAAATTTATCGACTACAAAAATAAACAATACCTGTACTAGTTCTAGCTCTACTTCACACTAATGCCATTTGGTGCAGGGATCAAACCAAGGACCTTCTTGCTGTGAGGTGACAGATTTAATACCTTTGCAAAATGTTTAGTTAAAAAACACTTTGCTGCTAAATCATGTTCAGTTCTATACAGCCTAAATAATTTAAACACAAAACAATTTTTTGCCCAATCCATCCACATTGAAACCAGTGCTCCACCAACCCACTGGTCTCACTTAAATGAATAAGGAGGCTTTCATTTTTTTTCTTTCATGCAGTGCTACGTCGGTCTAAACACAGCTTTAGCGTGGACATACTCTAAGTTGGAACGCTCTCTTTCTCTCTCGTTTTCTTTCTCATCTGCCTGTGTCTTCTCCTCTGATCCGTCGACCCCCCGTGTTCCTGAGCCTGTTAATCAGCAGATTGTTAATGAAGACCTGAGTTCAAAGACGCAGAGAAAGAGAGGGAGAAGAGGCGCAGAGCTGGAAGACAGGGAGGAGTTTTGGACCAACTGTCTGTTTGTCAAAACATGTCCACCCGTCTGTCTCTTCGCCTGTCTTCTCCTCTGATGTGAGTCCCTCATTGAGCTCCCCGCGAGGACCACAACACAGCATTTGCTCTTTGGGTTTCCCTTTCATGTTCCATTAAATGTGAGAGTGAAGGAGACAGAGACAGCCAGAGAGGGTGAGAGAGAGAGATTAATTACATGTTTCAATAATGGAGATTAATTAGTATTATTTAAACATTGACAGTATCAACTAGTTGTCAAGCATTTTGTGAGGCACACACTAGAGTTCTCACTTTAATGGCTAAATTCATGTCTCTCTGTGGCAGCCTAAAAGTAATCTCTTAACATTTTTCCCCTCCTTCTGCTGCTCCTTCAAAACTGTACATCAATTCTGCTGGCATCCTAAATTGTTGTTTTCGTGCATATCATTTCATGTTTATGCCCACCTATATTAAGCTTTGCCCGGCTGAAATAATCTTTCTGACATTTGCCTTTTGCTATTTTCCCACTACACAAAACCGCAGCTTCTATGACAGGCAGCAGCGCAGAGGGGAACTCTTAAGTGGAAATGGTCAAGAAGCATTAAAGAACCCCCTCCCTCTTCTGGCAGTTTCCAGCACAAAAGTAAAAATACACAAAAGGAAAAAAAAAATCAAGCAGTGTGGCCATGAAGATGTCACAGTCATTGAAAAGATGCCAGAGATCTCCAGCCTTATTCCAAAACTTAGAGGGAAAAGAAGGAGAGTCACTGTAGAGAAAAAAAACAAAAAAAAAAACAAGAGAGCGTGAGCACTCAAACCACATCCCGACACCACAGGCCGACTTCACCCTTTTTAACAGCACCATATTTCCCCAAAATGTATCAGACATAGCACGTGATAGCAAAAAGGCTGTAACATCTCTGATAAATCCAGGGAAGCAATTTGCCTCTGGAGGGAAGTTCTCTCTGGTAGAATCATTTAAAAGGGAGGGACAGAAAAGACACTTTAGTCCTCAAATATCTCCAAGTGACGGCACAAAGAAGAAAAAAGACAGACTTCAACCTATAGAACAATTAGGGATAGAATAAGCAAAATCATCTAAAGCAATGGGTTCCCGGCTTAGATCCCTTGAGGCTTCTTTGGAAGAAAGAACGGTTTCAAAGACATGAAAAATAGACTCTTCTATTATACATTACAGTTTAGTTAAGAGTCACAAAGGCTTAAAGCAGAAATAGAGTTAGAGGAGCTACCGTATGTGCTGTACTCCTAAATCGACAGGACTCTTCATTTGGCAACTTTATTCTTTCTGGTGAAGCCTTTTTTTTTTTATTTTATTGTTTGTCTGGAAGCAGCCGGAACTCACATAGCAACCACATACACATGTCAACAACTCAACAACTGCAGAACAGCAGCAGACTGATGATGCTCTGTTGCTCAAGACTGTAAAGCATTCTTTATCGATGACCTAAAGTCAAATGATAAAATATTTGAATTATGGATGATAAATGAAATTAAAATATATTTTCATCTAAATGCATTATCTGTTACGTCTCAGTAAAATTTATAGAGTCCCGGGTTGAAACACATGCCATTGATTTCCTTTGAAATGTGACGGTTATGACGTGATTATCATGATACCAGCAAAAGCTTAATAGATTTGGATCTTTGGCTGTGGAATGTGCAACGCTTTCTATCTTTCTATCTTTGAAGCCTGTGATTGAGATGTGATGTGTCTTGGACTGTGCATCCACCTTTTTTTTTGTTTTTTTAACCCCAATAAACAGCTTCACATCGGCCTTACATGCCCTCACACATGAGAGCTGCTCGATATTATCCTACAGTGTTTTGCTGTTAAGCAGCTCCAGCACTGACGGGCAGTGTGTGAGTCGGTTTCCATCCACACCGATAGACGGTGGGTGGGTGTGAGGGTTTGAGATGTATACTGAAGTAACAAGATCTCTGGTTGAACTCTCACAAGACGGAGATGAGGGAAGTGAAGAAAAACCAAACAGCGGGCATCCGCCTCATACTTTGCTCTACAGGGTGCGTACGTGTGCGTGTGGATGTGTGTGTATGTCTCTGTTTGTGTGCGTTGTGGGTGTTTGTGTATCCTTTCTCCAGCAGGACCCCCAGATCAAAACCGCAACCCACTCTCCCTCCCCATGCCTCTCTTTCTCTTTCTCCATCTCTCCACCCCCTCTCTCATTAAAAACTGCAGGCCCTGGCTTCTAATTAAATCCCACTTGAAAAGTCTTAAAGTCAGCCTCAGATTGATTCAATTTGCATTTCTGAACAGAGAACATTGCCTAAAAGGATTAATAAATTGGACTAAAAAATGCCTTCTTTCTGCGCCATGCCGTCAGAGCTTGTAAGACAACATCCAAAGAGAAATATCCCCCCTCAACAAATGTCTATCCAACATATGCTCTCGCTCTCTCTCTTGCACGTTCCTTCTTGGATGCCAGCAGAGATGGGAAGTGTGTATCAGGATGGGTGCGTGTGCATGATTGTCCTCTTCTGTGGAACAAACTCAGTGTCCTCTGAGGCATATTTGGGAAGCAACACATGCAGCCTTACAACTGCTGTGTGTACGCGTGCATGTACAGTATGTGTGAAAAGGGCGACTTAATCGTATCATGCCAAAGTGAAGAAAGTGACAAGGAGGCACAGTGGGAGAAGATCCTTGCTGTACTGTCTGTAACATGCAGAAACAGACCAAGGCAATGGAGCCATGCCATTGGCTAGTGGACACCTACAGCAACATGTTTGGAAATCCAAAAACACATTGCCAGCGACAAGAGCCAAATTCAATTAGTGTGATAAAATGAAAAGAGCAAGTAAGACATTCCAAACAACCCAAAAACTGATAGCGCTGCCAAAAGAAGAGAGTGAACACTAATATGAGAATTTAGATAGACTCTGACACAAAAGGCCTTTCTGAAAATAATACTGCATTTACAGGTTTAAAGTATATTTCTATTATACATGACTGTGGATCCATACTAACAT